>VKOC01002002.1:0-33779 GCA_009364415.1 Spea multiplicata | reverse complement strand
TTTGTATGCCCCGAATTCTGGCCAATTGACCTTTTTGGATCGCGTATTCACTAAATTACATAAGGTGAGGGAGGGCAGAGTGATTGTCGGAGGCGACTTCAACCTCTTGGCCGATCCTTCTCGGGACTCTTCAGCTCGACTTGCGCCTAAGTACTTGAGACTGGTGACCTCTCACGGATTGAAATTGCAACATTTATTTCATCAACATTCCCTTTTTGACACGTGGAGAATCCTGCACCCCCTGGATAGAGACTATTCGTTTTATTCCAATGTACATTCCAGTTACTCACGGATTGACTTGATCCTTGTGGATAAGATTTCCTTGCAAGGAGCGACGCGTGCAGACATAGGTCATATCTCGTGGTCTGATCATGCTCCGGTGTGGATTATTCTACAGGATGGCCCGCCACTCTCCTCACCGTCTCGATGGCGTTTGAACGAAAGCCTTCTTCAACAATCTTCTACCTGTGTGGAAATAGAGGACGCCCTTACACACTACTTTCAGGCTAATGACACCCCTGATGTCTCTTCCTCCACGCTCTGGCTAGCCCACAAGGCGGTTATACGGGGATATTTCCTTAAGATTGCTGCCCGACAAAAGAAACAAAGGCTGCAGTTACTGAATGATCTGACCACCCGTCTGGGGATTTTGGAACGTTCTGATAAAACCTCTTGGTCTGCTGCTACCCATGAGGAACTCAAGACGATCAGGACAGAATTACACCGGCTCCAACTTCAACGCACCGAATTTGCGTTACGTCGTCTACACCTGGCTTACTACTCTAAAGGCAACAAAGCGGATTCCCTCCTGGCACGACGGCTTCGTCTTCAGGAGGCTAACACTTCCACTCACTATCTTCAGACTCCTCAAGGTGGCAAACTGTTCAACCCCAAGGAGATTGCTGACAAATTTGCAGATTTCTATGGGACTCTTTATAACCTACGAGACCAGAAGGACCTACCGCAACCACAGTTAGCGGATGTTGCGGCTTTTCTGAGTGCGTTGCCAATACCGAAACTTCCCAGACAGTCCTGGGATATCCTTACTCAGCCTCCTACGACGGACGAAGTGGAGAGGACTATTGCCGGCCTCAAAATGCACAAGGCTCCTGGCCCGGATGGCTTATCCAACGTGTATTACCGGAAGTTTCAGCGCATACTTGCCCCGCGGCTTTGTGCTCTCTTCTCCACTTTTATGACGGCGGGTCCATTACCTCAAGAAATGTCCGAGGCATATGTGGTCACCATCCCTAAGCCTGGGAAATCAGCCGCAGAGTGTGCTAATTATAGGCCCATCTCCCTACTCAATACGGACACTAAGCTATACTCCAAGCTATTGGCTAATCGCCTGAATGCCCTGCTCCCGGCCCTGATCAAAAATGACCAGGTCGGCTTCATTCTAGGACGACAACCGTCTGATAATACCAGGAGATTGATTAACCTTACCTCGGTCTCTCAGAAAACAACCTCTCCGTGCCTCCTACTCTCTCTCGACGCTGAAAAGGCGTTCGATCGACTGCACTGGGGCTACCTGTTGTCGGTGTTACGTGCTTTTGGCTTCCCGGAAGCTTTTGTTGCGGCTGTGGCCATACTTTACCACCAACCTACGGCACGTGTCTATACTTCCGGGTTCCTCTCCAAGCCGTTCGTCATTTCCAATGGCACCAGGCAGGGGTGCCCACTCTCCCCTCTCCTCTTCGCTCTGGCCATGGAACCGTTGGCTATTGCGATTCGTGCTGATCCCAACATCCATGGATTCACTATGCGCTCTGTTGAAACGAAGCTCTGCTTATACGCGGACGACGTCCTTTTGACCCTTACGGAGCCTCTGATTACGTTGCCGAATTTGTCCCGTCTCCTGGAACTCTTTGGACGTCTCTCCTATTACAAGGTGAACTGGTCTAAGACACAAGCCCTCAGCATCGGCTACCAAGAGTCCATGATTGCGAACTTGTCTTTGTCCTTCCACTATTCCTGGAGATCTGACTATATTACGTACCTGGGGATTCGTCTTACCAAAACTCCGGCCGGTCTGTTTCGTGCCAACTTTCTACCATTGTGGAATTTGATCAACGAGGATTTTAACAGGTGGTCTAAGATGGAAATTTCGTGGCTGGGTCGCATTGTCTCCTTTAAAATGAACTCGCTTCCAAAGTTGCTATATCTGTTCCGCACAATCCCCATTATGCTACCGGTGGCCTTTTTTCGACGGATGCAATCGAGACTGTCCAAGTTCATCTGGCTCAACAAGCGGCCCAGGCTCCAACTGGGGGTCGTCCAACGTTCTAAGCTACTTGGAGGTCTGGGGGTCCCAGACATCAAGAAATATCACTTGGCTGCAAACCTGGCTCAATCTCTTCTGCTCTTTTCGCCTTGTGACAAGGTGGCGTGGGTAGACCAAGAGTCTTCGTATGCTTCTCCGTTTTTGCTCAGCGACATCCTTTGGCTCCCCAGGGTCCTTCGGCCTCTGTTGTCGGACCTATTGGACACAACTTTGCTGTCTCTACGGATATGGGATGCTCACCGTCTTCAGCTGGGCTTTTCCCCTGGACTCCATGGTTCAGCACCGTTATCGTCGCTGAGGCCCCTGCTGCCGCACGTTTCCTTGGACGAGTGGATTCGAGGGGGTATCACCTCCATCTCCCACCTTCTCTCCCGAGGTCAGATGCTGTCTTTTCAATCTTTACAGTCTCGTTACTCGCTGCCTCGTCAGGACTTCTTTAAATATCTGCAACTTCGCAATGTTCTTCGTACGCATTTGGGTCATTCTGCCCTTCCCTCTACCTCCTCGTCGATTCCTACACTTTGCCAGAGGGCGCCTGCTGTTCCGAAAGCCATCTCCCTCTGTTATGCGGCTCTGCTGGGTCATGGGTCTGAGACCAAGCTAATGTATATGCTACAATGGGAAAGGGAAATTGGTCGTTCCTATGATGTTCCTGTGTAGTATGACGCCCTTGCCAACTTTCAGGGTGTCTCCCGGAATGCCACTCATTTTGAAACTACTCGTAAGGTTTTGTTTCGGTGGTACTATGTCCCGGCTACGCTGGCTAAAATGTATCCTTCTACGTCACCGCTCTGTTGGAGACAGTGTGGTGTTTTAGGCACTATGTTACACATATGGTGGGAATGTCCTGTCATTCGGTCTTTTTGGCAACATGTTTTTCATCTCCTTACTCGCCTGTTGCACATCCCCGTTGATATGGAGGTAGAGGTAGCTTTATTAGACATGTTTCCACCCTCGTTAGATACACCTTGCAGGAAACTTTTGGCGCATGTGTTATTTGCAGCTAAGATCTGCATTGCTCGTAAATGGAAAAATTCCTCCCCTCCCACGATCCAAGAGGTTCTCTACTCCCTCACTACCACACGTATTTACGAACAGATGGCGCACACGGCCTCTAACTCCCTACATCTCTTTCAGTCTACCTGGGAGAATTGGGATGATTATTATAGGCACACGTTCACCCCTGCGCCTGGAGGTTTCATCCTTGGGAACATGCGTACTCCCTGGTACACGAAAGCGGTTACGGACTCGTGAGGGCACTATTATTGGATATGTCCCCCCCCCTCTATCCTTTCTTTTTCCTCTTCTTCTTTGCCACTGTGCTTTATTTGAGTTGACATATGTTATTAAATTGTTAAAAATTTTGAGATTTCCTTGGCAGCTTACGGGCAGCTCTCACATATCTGACACTCCGCCTCTGCCTGTATTTGGTGCCTATTGGTCATGATGTTCTGTGGACTATTGGATTGTTTGTACACGTGTCTATGTCATCTGGCATTGTGTTGTTTCTTTGACCGTACTGATCTCAATAAAAACTCTATGTTCAAAAAAAAAAAATACTTCTACTTCTGCTGAATTTGCCATGGTGATTAAATATTAAATAACAAATTATGTAGTTTCTTCACATATATATAATATATAAACCAATGATATGCTATTGCACTCCAAACCAATTCTGTAGTAGCCTGGTGCTAGGTAAGAAGGCAAAATAATATACACAGTCTATGGATAGTTACCAGCACTCTGTGTCCTGATGAAAGTCAAATAAAGACTGAAACGTTAACCTACAAAAGAGGAATCTGTATTTATTGAAAAAGACCTAGAATGCTGGTAACTATCCATAGACTGTGTGTATATATATATTATATATATATTATAAAAATATATATTATATATATATATATATTATATCCAACTATCCAAGTTCTAAAGACTGTTGCCACCTTTCTTGCTTGCTAGCGTGAATTCTAACAAATAATTCCATACTGCCAAAATGGAAACAAGTTGTTACATGTGTAAAAGCTATACCTTTGCAATGTGATTTAGTCCTCTTTTCTAGTCACAAGGCTTTGCAATACTCGGGGGTTAAACCATGAACAGCCCTCTAGCTACTTTTAGCTTTTAATGTTATATTATCATTGTTATTATATGTCAGAAAAAGCCCAAAGCAGGTGTGTGCTTCTCGATGTTCAAGTGTTCTGCTAATAATGAATGACCAGCATAGAAATATTCTTCTTTCCTAGCAGAAAAATTAAACGGATGCCGAAATTTACAGGATTCAATTTAGAAAAAGTTATATCATTTTAAGAAAGTCTGTTTTATGAATATGTGCAATACACATTAATTCTTCAGATTTCATAAAAGGGATTTCATACAAGTCATCCAAGGATTACAGGCTGGACTCTATTAATGTACTGGCCTTCTTGACGCATGTGTTCTACTTTGACTAAGAAAAAGATAAAACTGCCTGGTGCTGATGCAAGGGAGACTAGATCCATACTTCCTCTGGAAAATAGTGGAGGACCCAATCGAGAACCAACAATGTGAAAGAATGCCCATTATATAAAGAGATAAACTCTGCTTAATCTGCTTAATCCAGCCCATGTTCTGCTTTGGCTTCTCCCAGGGGCACCTTCTGACCCTGAGGCAGGTAAAGCCAAGTGGCCCCACTAGCCCCTTGCCCTCCCCAACACACGCACTTGGGGAGGGCAATACATACAGTATGTACATCATACATACAGTAAGTACACACACTTACACAAATGTACACACTGATGCGAACACACACATACTAATATACTCCCTAAGGCACATTCATACAGCCACACCACATACACATTCATATTAATGCCTACACACACTGGCTCTTATACCACTTACACATACATATTCATGTTAACACACACTTAAACATTCTTTCTCACACATAAAAATGCTTACACAATTATGTTAACGCACACACTTCTGCATACATACTTATTCTAATATACATACTCACTCACTCACTCCCCCTTACCTCACAGGCAGCTTTGCGCCTGGCTGCTTGCACACTGTGCTCAGTTTCAAAAAGGGCCTGTCTGACCTCCTATCCTCCAAGCCAGCTTGTATACGGATTGATTTAGAGATATCAATCCGTATACAAGTAATTCAAGATTCCTGGATCATGGAAAAATAGCCTGCTCACTGTATTCACTGCTACATATGTTGGTCATTACATTATAAAATACATTACTATGTGATTATAATTGCTCTGAAGGCGATTAAGTTCCTGTAAGGAGCACAAGAGTTAAAATATGATGATATGATAATTTTGATCTATTAGTTATATAGCTATATTCTTTGTGAGTTTTTGCTGGAGACTATTAAAATTTACTATCACTGTGTCTTTCCACTCGAGTCTAGCTTTATGCCTGCATACTCTATAATCTAGCATTATTGTTATATTGCACAGGGCCGGCATGTAACTCCTAAGTTATGATGCTAACTTAATAAGTTATGTTATATCGTAGACACAGCTCCTGTTGTGTATTCCAATTACTAGATAGTAATATAGCAACAGAGCCTTATATAATAGTGATTTTTCTATTTGATTCAGAAAGTTTAGCACAGCAGGAAACTTGGCTTTTCACCTAAATTCCACGTCAAGCTTGGCAAAAGGAAGACAGTTTTTTTTTCCTTTAAGCATTTTAAAAAAAAATGTATAAAGTTAATAACCATAAAGAAATAAATGAGAACTACAGTGGGACTTGCATGTACGGTATACATTACAAATATTACACACTGCCATTTGATTTAATTTTCTTGAAAAAGAATTTGTATTGAGTCAGTGAAGTTTTCATTGCTTTCACTAGGGCTTAAAAATAGAATACACTGTTCTTAATTGGAGAGATTAAGGTTGCAGATATTAGCAGGAGATTCTGGAAAATTCATTAGGTGATGACTTCTAATGGGAATAATTGTGTTCTTAATCATAATTGTGTGGCAATTAAAAAAACACAAAGAAGACTAATTGCAGACTAGAGGAGCCAAGCGGTGTTCAGAACTAAAAGCGAAATTACAGTACAAGTGGAAAGACAGTGGAATTTCTTGTATAAACGGTATTAAAGCAGGAAAGGGTCCCGATAGATATCTATTTTTTTTTATTTCTTACTGTAATTTAATTAATTTTATCTGAATGTTTTGCATAATCGGATCGTAGCCACGGAATATGAAAAGAAAGAACAGGTTGGCAATATATTAATGTACTTCATTTTGTTCTTTAATACAATGAATACACATACGCAACTATGTTTACAGTTTAAAACAAGCAATATAAATGTATGAGAAATCCACTTTATGTCAATACTATGAGCAGCTATCTTAATGTCAGGTTCAGGCATTGCACAATTATGACTACCCATATAGATGCAACTTCATTTTTGTTAAATTACTCCTGCCCCTTTTCTGGAAACTGGCTTTAATACTTTAATGGACTTTGTAAGGGTTGGAAAAAGAATGACATATGGCTTCTAAACTGACATTAAATTGATCTACTAGTTGTGCCACAGATCCCAGACCATATGAGATAAAATTGCTGTTACTTTTATATCAAATATTTTAAAAACTATAACACTATTCAAGGAAAAAAAAGCACACTCCAAATTGTTTTTTAATAGATTTACTTAGCTATGGTAAAAAAATGTGAATTTGACACCTCCACTTTAAATTAGTGATGAGTATAGCTGGATATGTTGGGTGGACTCACCAACCTCAACCTAAACTCACTAATGGAGTGTGTGAACTGGAGCCAGACTCCTCTTCCCGTGTAGTGCATTTCAGCTTTGATTTTAATAGTTAAAGGAAAATCACAGATGTGCTCTAATGTAAGACCTAGGATTCTGCTTTTTTCCCCTTGTTCTATAAAACGTGTGTTTATTTTGGCCTTCCTAGGGAGCAGTGCTTAAAAGCACATCCCAACGTTTATTTTTCAACATAGGACATTTTGGAAAGGAATGGGTTACCACACGAGAAGGTAAAAAATACATATTTAAATGCATGTCAGTAAGACATTGTTGACTAGAGAGACACAGAGATAGCAGATGGCAGTGTAAGTAAAAGCAATGTTTAGCAATAAGGAAATCAGCTTGTGGTCACAGGAGGAAGAGAGGTTTCGGCAATGAAGGGAGCTGGTATTCTGCATCGCGAACTCTTGTCAATGGGAAAATGTATAGTAAGTACCTGTGAATAGATGGAGTGAGATACCAGCTGGGAATAGAGATGTTTAAGACAAGAACGCACAATAAGTAAGCAAAGGAACAAAAACAAGCTGATACAGGGTTCTACAAATCAATTCCTAAATCTAAAACATGAAACATTGCTTTACTTAGCAACTTAGAACATATATTTTTTTTAAAAAAATCAATAAATTGAATATTTGATTTTAGTGTACATTATTTTATTATTTAGATTGATATATTCTATGGCACAAGGTCAAATTTATATTTTAACATTCTTAACAAATCTGGAACACATCTCTAGAAATTAAGAGAATTCTCCTTACAAAAGGTGTCCACATTTAGTATGGTCATCTGATACTAGAGCTGTAAAAGTCTGTAGCTGTAAAAACCTTGTTCCTCTAAGTGTATTTATACGACTAGGGTCAGACTGTCAATGATGGGGAGGTCCTGGCACTTTTTTTTTGCATATCCAACCCCTGGCAGCACGCTTCAGCACCGGATCTGTCGCTGGAGTGACAGATTGGGTCCGTTTGTGGCTCTGCTGGCCAGCAGCCCACCAGGCATCTGCTTGGAATGCATGCAATATTTCATGAAATGTTTTCATTGGGCTGAAAGTGGCCAATATCATGTTTGATAACCTAAATTAGGGGCCGTATATTATTTTGGACACCAGTCATTTCCCCATCCTTATGTAACCCATGTAAGGAACATTAAACTGCATCTCAGTATAAATATATCCCTGTCAATTTAGCCACTGCTTTTTATTGATTAGCAGACAGATTCATACTCACAATATAACTTTGATGCTAATGCTCTTTCGGTAACATTATGCACTGACAAGGTACACTCCCTGTGAATAAGTCAATACAGAAGTATATTGTAAGAGGAAGTGAAAACGCAATATGGATCTCATTATCTGTTAATTTATCATTATACAGCTTTTTTTCAAAGTGTAGCATACTGAAAAAATGCATTGTTTTTGTTCTTTTTTTCTTCCAAAGAGGTAAGCCTCTCCCCCTGATTAGTACAATCTTTATTATTTGCCTTCTCTCACAAAGTATTGAATACTGTTGTCTCTTTCCTACCATCTTTTAACTGAATCTATAACTCAATTAATTATATGAGACATAGCACATTCCACTAGAACAAACCAATATATATATATATATATATATATATATATATATATATATACACACACAAGTTATTTAAAGGCTAGTTATCACTAAAATAACACTGCCCTTTAAAAGCATCCAACTTTTGCATTCGTTTTGAAGGTGCATTTAAGGAACACAGTAGTTTAATCAATTCCTCACTGAGCCATGCCGACCCAAGATTTAAAGGGCAAATTGGGGCACTTATAATTGCAGTCTGCATTGGCCTCAAAAGAAAGGTCATCTATCTGCTTGTGCTCACAGCAGAAATCTATTAATGAATGCTGGTGCATGTCTGATGTGTTATAAACAGACATTGCATATTGAGGTTCTCTCATTATGTTTGAAGAACTGCTGGAGAAGAACATGCTCCTGGGACACTTTGATGGATGGGTGTCATTGCATAAATGAAAGCCTTGAATCACAAATGTATGGTACAAGTAGTTATTTCCTTCCATTTGTAAAATACCAGGCTGAAGTATTTCCTAGGAGTGAGTAATGTGCAGAATTTCAAAACAATGTTAAGATGTGCTTCATATACCGAATAGACTTGATGCCTGAATAGAAAATTCAGCTTGTGTCCTTGGAAATGTAAGTGTTGACCTTTGTAGACTGCAATAAAAGTGGATGTTACACACAATATAACTGTATTGTGGGTTGAATTTAGTCTAAAGCAACATGGTTTTAAAACTGTATGTACGTATGTATGAATTGATCAACCTATCTGTAAAATGATACTGTTAGATGAGATTTGTGCCAATTAAAGCATAGCTCTCCTCTTACTGCGCATCTGTCAGTCAGTGCCGCTTTGGATATGATGTCAGAGGATGGGGAGGTGAAGGGAGAGTTTGTATGAATATGAAAAGGGTGTGCTAAGGGAAGGGTATGAAGATGATGGTGAAATAATGCTGGGTGGAAATCGTAATGATGAAAAGTTATGTTGGGGGGCATGAAGATGAAGGGAGGTGATTGCGATGCAATATGTGTGATGTTAGGGGATAGACATTGTGATGGGTGGGGATAATAGCTTCGGACCTGATGAAGGGAGGATAACTCTCGAAAGCTTGTCTTTTAAATATTATGTTAGTCCAATAAAAAAAGGTATCACCGCATACTCTGATACTGTTTTTTTGACTTTGTGTCTAATGAACTAATACGGCTTCACCTATTTACAATATATATATACAGCCATTCTAAGGGCATACACATACAAATATATACATCCTAACACATGCTCCCTCTCTCTGATCAGCCATGCAGCTCACACACTTCCCCTGATACATCCCTGGCCCCTTAGGACACTTTTAACCATCCATTCCCTCTGTGCACTGGATGTGGGAATTGGGAATTGTGGTGCAGTTGTAGGCAACCTCTCCATCTTACCATTTACCATCCTATCTGAAAGCACATAGGATGAAGGAAGGGGCCATGCTAAATGCCCACATATATAAATGTCTCCCTTCACAAAGGTTAAAGGAAGATCAGGGAAAACATGCCAGCTACCCCTGGTTTAACAGCAAAAAAAGATACAATGCTTAAAACGAATCCAACACACAAAAAAAGATAGAAAATACTTCCCTTTCAAAACAGATGACTGCTCTTTACCAGATGTTTTTATGATTAGAGACAGAAAATTTAAAATTAGTTTAAACCTTGTACTCCAGAAAACTATTCCTTGGAGATATTTTCAGCTAAAATAAGTATGACTGCCATAAAAATGTATTTCTTTATAATCTTCTGACCTCCTTCATCTGCTTCTCCCCTTTAACTGGTCAGAAATGCCATTTTATCAGAGAATTTTCATGATACAGTGGTGAACATTTTTGAGCAATTTACTTGTGATTTATTAAATCATACATTTTTATACCCAGCATAAAAATCATATATCTCAAATAAAGTCATTTAGACTTGTGAACAAAATATAGACACATTTAGGTATTTTCAAGATGAGACACATTTGACAAATGGGTTAGTAGTGTGATATTTAATGCAGGCTATAATATGTTCACTGCATTTATTTAATCTTCGTACGTAATAGGATTATTACAACTAAATAACTTTGGCACACATTATATGGGCTTTATTACCGATCTGCTTGGTCTATTTTAATACATTTATCTGTGATTTAGGGATAATGTACTTGTTGTCCAATGTGCATTTTTAACCATTTCTATTTTTTAACATATTACTGGAATTGTTAGGCTCTCTTCTAAGCCACAGACAAAGTAATCATAATTCTACTGGGTGAGTGAGAGGTTGAGATTGCCTAATTACATGGTCATCCTTTTTTAACATCGTGTAAAATAGATTATGATGTCCAAAACTGGATTGTACAAAGCCTACATCTGCTTTCCTGACATTTGATAACATTGTTTTGCCATCTTAAAGGGAAAGGCTTCAAGTACTGGTATGTAATTCACACTTCAGATGATGAATTAACATTTAGTACACATCTTCTGAGTTATACTTAAAAGCTGATTGACAAGTCAAGTAGCTTTAAATGGATAGTAATGGGCACTATAGAGGACCAGACTGGAAAAGAAAAACAGCCCTAAATTACATACAGGCGACTACTAAATGACATACAGATATAGACTGAGAGACCCAATCTGCCACTGTATGTATGGATAATAGTGAATAAAAAGATAACTATATTTTAGTCAACAAAAGCTATACATAGATAGGAAATGGGTCACTTGAAAATGTGTTGTAGTATTTAAAGGGGTACTCCAGCCCTATTTTCATTGGATCCATTCTGCATTGTTTAGTTATTGAAGGTAGAGAATGAGACTCGCACATGTTTAGAAGTAGCACTTCTAATATAGCAAATGAAATATACAAAATCACATGTATACTGAACTTGATGTTTCAGCTGCTTTAGTGACTTACATGGAAGTTCTACTGAAAATGTGCAAAAGCTCTTTGTTTTCAGTAGGTAGTCAAGAGAGAACATGAAGGAGACAGAAGACTCATTTTCCAATTCTATCAACTAAACAGTGCTTGACCCACTTTGTATATTCATAATGTAAAACAGATGCCAACATGCTTTAAAAAATACATTCTTGAGGACTTCTTCCCTTTTTAAGAGAAAAAAATAAAAAAATACATATAAATTTAATTGAGGCAAGTTTTTTCTAAACATTGTGTTGTCTATCATCTGTCTAAAATCTGGGATAGCATTTACTTTTAGTGTGAGGGTAAAGGCATTCTGAATAAATACCATATTGTGTTTGATTTGTTCTGCAAATATCCAGTAACATTGATTAGACTTTGGTGGCAGTCCCCAGTGGCCCATTTGCCAAGGAATATATTCATATCTTAAGAACAAGGTCCTTTAGTCCTCCATATTCATGTTCCACTAAGGATTAATTGTGTATAGATTGGAAGGATTCTCCCCAATAGACTATACTATATCTGTATTTAATAGTAAGATCAACAATATATAGTTCTGCAATGATGGGAAAGCTGAACTACATTTCTGAATCTGAAATACAAACCAAAAATATACACAGAAGGTCTAACTGTTTTCTATCTCCCCCAGCAGCAATATGGTTAACAGTCAAGAGCTTTGGTCAAAGATAATTATAGCTTTTCATCTTGTAACCTACCTACTATTCCATTACATAAAAGACCAGAGTTTGAAGCTGAAAATGCACATTGTATTTCCTTTTGGTTGTCTCTAAGATTTATTGTACATGATTTTCTATGGTTAAAGGTGCTATAATGAAAAATGATGTGGACATTAATTACTGATAACCTATCATCATGCTTTGTCTAACGTAATTATACATTATTTTATGTAAGGCTCATGAAAAAAAGTAAAACAATAAAATATGAGGTAGGATGGTGTGTTGAAATCACGCTTACATTTTAACCTATATATATATTGTGCATTAACAAAATGCATACTGAAAGTGATATCATATCCTCCCAGTTCACAATGCAATAAAATTTTGTTTTTATATTAGACCGAAAGTACTTACAAAACAGAAAAAACAATGCATATATAACATGGGACTGGGGGGGGGCTTTACCTTTTAAAATCCAGTGGCCACCAAATGATGCAGCTGCTAGATGGATATGAGAGGTCGCCATTATGGTTTTATGCTTGCTCATTGCAGCCCTAGTCCAAGCACCTTTTGCTTAGAGTGGCAAGAAAAGAGTATGCCCTCTTGGTTATATGGTATACTAGGTCAATACTAGGCCAATATTGCAAGTACGTATCTGGGGAAGTACAGATGAGTTATTTTTAATAATTTGCCTGGTGTGCCAGATTGCAGACCTGGACCTGAGACCAGTGGTGAGATATCAAATCACAACAACTTAGACAGTAACTCAGTGCTCACCTGGTTATCGCTGAAGAGACATTCCTAGCAATCTTGTGTTAGCATGCTTTGTGTAGGTCCTTGTGAGTGATGGTGAGTGTTGGCATGTACTATCAATATTCATTGGCAAAAGCAGGATGCCAAATTGAGATCACTACCACAGATTGATTAATATCCGTTTTGTACAGGGCTCTGCTGCTGGTGGTCTGCCTGGATGCCCAGGCAGACCAGCAGCAGCAAAAACAAGTCCCCACAAGCCATTTGATGGCTCCTGTAGGCAGGGAAGCCTACAGGAGACATCAAAGAGACCCCTCCCTGCAATGGCTGGTCTATAGACCAGCAATTGCGTCCCAGCTGCCAGAGGCAGCTTCAGGGGACAGGTGGAGAGGGTTCTTCGGTCTCCACATGAGTGTGGAGAGCAGCCCCAAACCATCCCCTGCTGCCTGATCGCTCCATGAGAGCGACAGTGCAGCGTTAACCCCTTCAATGCCACAATTGTGTATGACACATTCGTGGCATTGCAGGGGTTAACATTTGTCCCCGCAAGCTTGTGGGCACTAAATATCAATCAATGCTGTGCTCCAATGGAACATCAGCATTGAAAGATTTTTTAAAAAAAATGTATACAATTTTTTTTTAAAAAAAACAGCACTGACCTGAAAGTCCAGGGTGCTTCCAGGTCAAATGCTGTGAGTTTAATAAGTGCGCTGATGATGATCAGATCACTCCTGACCAACTCTTTAGCTGGCGCCTAGATTCACAGCAAGTGCTGCCTTAAGTAACTAACGGATTATGGGTTTTGTTTTTTGTTTTTTTAATCATTTTTACTACTTTCTTCATAAAGTACATCACCACAAGTGTGATTGGATCTGACATTGACTTCACAGAATGAATGGCTTCACAGATTCAAAATGTATGTGTGTTGGATACAAAATTTGCACCTGGAACATTTTACCACAGGCTCTTCAAGGAAATATACCATTAAAGCATGATGGAAGCAGTGTATGACCAAAATCAAAGAAGATCTAACGTATTTGAAGGATTAAAAAAACCTCTTATCAGGATGTGTCCGTATGTAAATCACATGCGGGAGAAATGCCATGTAGATGTACTTGTTAAGTTATTTGTGCAGCTTAGAAGTTCTGACATTGTCAGTGTTAACAATCAGCAAGACCTAAACACACTGTTCACAGCAGCTATACCTTCTAAGGGAAACAGAGTAACTGTTGTGACAAATCAAGGAACAGAACAGTTCCTTTTAACGAGGAGAATGTGTTGCACATGGGACTATAAAGCTGTTGAAAGGAAATCTTTATTGCCGAATTGCCTTATTTGTCATGTAAGGCAGCAGTAACATAAAGTTAATAAACGGGGCAAATATCTAAACTTAAAAGGTGATATACTTGGAAAATGTCCAATGTTTGAGATTAGAACCCAGTATTTTTACAGATAAATCGCCAATCGTTTTAAAAACAGAAATATTAAGTGATCTGATGCCTTCTCCGTTTTCAAAATGAATTTATTGAAGCTGTGCCAACCAGTCAACAACAGTCAGCATCTTAACAAGAAGCCAGGGATAAGATAATAAGAGGAATAATCACTGGCCTTTTTAAAATAAAGAAAGTTAAGATGGCTAACTCCCATTGTAGGTTATGTGTAGTCTAAACAATTATTTCTTTACAAAGAACAATTTTTGTGCTAAATATGAAAAACTCTCGTATGACCATAGAAACAAATTTTTCCATCGGCAGGAATATTCCTACAGTTGCTAAGGTGACAAGCCACTTTTCCCCCAACTTTTTTTGTTTTTCTCAACATAACAATCAATGTTGAACATAAAGTAGTATTGTAACTACAATTACACAGTATACTCGGGGCTGAATTATCAAAGGAGCACATGGAGGAATTACTCCAGGGCCTAGGCGTTCTGACTGTGCCACAAAGCAACAAACCATTTTCATGCCATGACGTGCAAAAATCATCATCCCTCGCTAATCTGGTCTTGAGTATACCCACAGACAAAGCCACAACATTTCAAGGCACTCAAAGTACGTGAATAACATGGGAAAAATGGCCCATCCTTTAATAATATTGTATATTTTCCTGTGTGTAAGTACCCTACTTGAGCTCCAGCCATTGTGATTTTAGTAGCTATTATAACTTATGTGAGCAATTGACTTGCTTAGACAATTTTGCATTAAGGAAAATACAGAGAACGGTCACTTCTGTGGTTGGCTGCAACTTCCGATATAGCAGGAAATGTGCTCTGCCATAAAAGGCCACTTTTATAACTTTCTTAACATTTTATAAATAAACCCAAATCTGATGGACAATTACCTAAGGACATTGCTTTATTGTATTTAAATATTTAATATTTAGCTTTGCTAGCCATAAAATTATGTTGGATAATTGATCCAGTCTCTAATGTTTCACAATCTATTATGCAATAATATAAAATATATTAAAAAAAGCTATAATTAAAGAATTTGTTTCAGTTTCCTGATTGACAGGCTTCATTCACTGAACCTATGATGTCTTTATGGGCTGACATTTCATTATAGGTCGAATGATGCCCACAAACTTTTCAATGGACACTGGTGTCTATATAATACATAATGACATGCAGACACTACTCCTGGTTCTGTATCTGCAAATACCAATCAAGCATAGCACATAAGGAAATCACTTCCTTCTCTTTACTACTTACAAAAATTACCTGAATTGTTCGTTTAACATTTTGAAGTTTGTGATCACAACTTTATAAGTTGGACCTTTGCTACTTGATCTGGTGGAACATCTGGAAAGCTAAGCTGATATTACAAAACTAATAATACTAAAAAATATAACATGGCCTTGAGCAACCTGCTGAATTTGGTTTCCTTGTAAATAATTAGTTTCAGAAGTTTTAATAGTCATGTGGTGGCTAAATTAGGGGAAAAACACTTGTTTATCCTTTGACATAAATGGTTTGACACTGATCAGCATGTGCACAATTCAGCATATGCTGCCATCTGAGCATTCATTTTAGAAACATATGTTTATGCAAAGGAGGCACAGGCATTTTTCATAATTACCAAAAGTGACTGGGCACATAGATAACACGTTAAGCTTTTTTTGGCTGTAAGGTCAGTCGATAGTTTAATTTAAGGAAAAGTTTGAGAAAATGTTGAGAAATAGATCTTTCAAACTGCAGAAACAAGCCTGAAAAATTCTGCTATTAATTTCTTTGCAAACTTTTAACCTAATCTTGTATACATATTTTTCCAATTAGAAGTGAAACGTTGTAATATTACTACATACTGAAACGTGGCCAGCTTGGTTTTGCTATGTAGGTAGGTGAGAAATTATATTATTACAGTTCTTTGTATAGGGCAAACGCTAAATTGAGAGGGAATTAAAGGTCTGGAGAGTGACTTCTTAGAGTGGGAAATAATTTCCATGCATGACTTCAGTATGTCATTGCATCAAATAATGACAGCTTCTATAAATATACATGTACATTTATTCAAGCATATAGTTTATGTTTAGTATAATAATCCTAAACTGCTCATAACTAAGTTTTTAGACTTTAAAGACAGATGATAAAGTTTTTTTCTCCAGAGCCAATTAAGAAGCTGGCCTTAAAGAGCCAAGCTAGCCTTCATTTTTAAGACTCAAAAAGGGATGCATCCATTTGATCAATAACCATTTAGGCACCGTGTCTTCTTCATTGGCCACTACCATCAGACACTTGTGATGTAGTAGCCTCTTTGATGTAGTCCATAGTGTGGCAATGTGGCTGTTGAGTAATACTTACATAATCCTTCTAATCCTTATGATCTTTATATACCTATGGACTGTCAATCAAGGTGTCTCTATTCATAAAAAGCCACTTTGAAATCTACCAGCTCTGGATAAAGAGACAGAACTATGAGGGTACCAAGTGACTTGGTATGTCTTAAGACTTTTTTCAATATCTCTGTATCAAATGTTGTTTCAATTTCATGAACATGGGACTATAAACTCTAAGCTTTCCTGTATATTTATCACTTCTGATTAATCTCATCATGTGAAAATTATATTGATGGGTAATTTTAAATAGTGTTGACCTCATTTCCATTATGACACTTAAAATTCAACAGGAGAATGAATCTGTTCTTGAAACCGAATTTATTGTTGTGCCCTTGTGAAAGGAGATAAAATGACACCCTGAAGTTATTACGCAATGACAGTTTGAATTAAATTATGTCAGACCCCGATGATGTTGATGATGATTACAGCGGAGCACTAGGGAGAACAATAAAGCTTATTTTCTCTGATGGAGAAATGAATAAATACATTTAAAAAAATACACAACCAACCAAAAAATCAGTCCATACAATGTTGAATAGGAAATCGTTGTAGATGAATGCATGGTGCTTTACAGAATATTTTATGACAACACCTTTGAAACTAAATAAGTCATTGAACCTAGATGGATTTTTGCTAAGTTTAGAACTCAGATTAACTAAATACATGTTCTCTAAGGTGTTCTGACTTTCACCAAACTGGTCCTAGTTAGGTCAACATTAAGCTAGATGAGGACTCTGCTTGGGAGCTCGACTAGTTTGGAGGATTACATTTATCACATATGGAGATGTTCTTGAGGTTACTGTGCCCGAACTGACTTTCTGTAGAGCATTGTTATTCAGAGCATTGACACTCTTACATATAGTAGAGTGGTTATTTTGAAAATTATGACTGTATGATATATCTTGTTTGTATAGAACGTGTATAGCATATTGGAACTGCTTTCCTTAATGCAATGGCTTAAACGCTTTGAAGATATTCATTTTATAGAAATACTTTTCTAGTAGTCTTCTAATGTGAATTTATTATTCTGTTTATGTCTACAGAATCATCGATATTGCTCAATGGCATGACCAATTTCTTTTTTTTAAAGGAAACTAGGGAGACAGACATAACTTAATTACTTTAAAATGGCTACAATTGTGTTTTTTGTCCAGTTGGCATCAAGCTCAATAAAGACGGGAGGTTTCTATGTAATACATGTTACTATTAACACGTTAGGGGATAAAAAGGTGTTTTTATCAAATTAAACCACATTGAAGAGACAAATTACAAACCATCTACATAACGTGTGTAGATAGACTAATGATTTACGTTAATGACAATCTTATTGTATGTAAAATATAAATTACTCTCATAACTAGACAATTAAAACTAAAAACATCATGGTGCTGGATATTAATACCTGCTATTTTCTTAGCAAGTGATTTTAATTTATTTCTGTATGTGAATCCATTACTTGTGTAACTGTAAGGGGGTATGTGTATCTTTATTTGATTTCATTTTGTGAGTATTGTGTGTATTGCGAGGGGCAGGGCCATAGCAAGGACCAAGATGTCCCTTTTTTTACATTTTTTGGTTAAAAAAGTGCTGCACGCACTCTGATTCAGGAATCAGTGACTTTGTGCAGAATATGAGCTGCGTGCTGCTCTCTGGTGACCTCTGCAGCTTGCTTGTGTTATTTTCTTCCCTTCAATGAACTGATTTATATTCAATAGGTGACCATCTCTATTTAATGTTCCCTTCAACTAAAACTAATGACAAGGCTTCAAGCATTTAAGCCAAATGGAATACTCGTAAGTTAAATTAAACTACAGGGGAAAAAAAGGATTGAGAAAGTAGTATAGTGCTTTTTCAGAATTAAAGCTGACTCACTAGTGCTGTGGCTTTTTTGCAGAGTTTATTTTCTAGGCTTCATTTTTATGAATATGCTCCTTGATTCTATATCTAGTGACTTAATTTTATCGATAAAATGAATGAGTGTTACTATAGCTTTTATATTATTATTTCTGATACGGTAATTAAATACTTGAAATGGAACCTTACTTACCTTACCATGGGTCTCTGTCTCGCAACCAAATTAACAATGTACAAATAAAAAAGCAGGTCATATTAATACCTAAAATATACAAGATATTTATATCAGATCCTTCAGTGCTTAACAACTGGAATTCAATGACAAAAAAATAAGTTGAGACACAGAAGGCTTTATTCTCCTGCCTTCACAATCTAGCACTGGGGAAATTGTTACATAAGGGGTGAGATGGTTACGATTTGCTTATGTGATGGGTCTCCCTGAAAAGTTACGTATGTTCTTTTAGGAAACTGGCAAATGTTTAAAACAGAGATGGCACACTATGCCGGCATACTAACTGCACAGCTTAATTAGAATCCATGGATTTTGGTAGAAACAATAAGCCGAGAAGATAGAAGGTCAACAACCCTACCAAATCAGTATTGTTTATTATCCAACTTCAGTATCAAATATGTAACTATAGTCTTCATCTGACAATTTTCAAGAACACTAACAGGTCTTATTTTGATACAGAGTTAAATCTACGCAAATCTATATGAAATCAGCTTTAGACGCGTATTGCCCCTATTCAGTAAGACGTTGGGTGGTAAGTTGAGTTAAGGGTTAACATGCACTTGCAAGTTAAAACTCACAAAACAACTCACAGTATTACTAAAATTTACTTTGAATTTTGTGAGCTACGGGTAAGGAGATGCAAGTTCTATGTGAACTCATAAGCCCTCATCTTGCAAAATATGGGGTCAGATCCAGCCGATTTTGGCCTTACGCACAGCAAAGATGGCCACAATTGACAGAACTATCAGACTATCCTATTTGAATTTGGTGCCAAATTCGAAATCTGGGATTTCTTTCTCCCGCATATAAACCATCAGAGGGCCATTACATGCCATAGTGTAATCTATCTCAGTGCGTGTTTCTATACTACTGATTCTCGGTTCCCTGACCACGGCTTGTTACCCAACTATTCAGATCTCCAGCTCCCTGACCATGGCTTGTTATCCGACTGCTCTGAACTCTGGCCTCCTGACTACATCTTGTTGTATGGTTTTCCTGAACGCCAACTCCTTGCTCAAGACTTGTTGAGTTCTACCTGTATGTACCCTTGGATTAAGTCTCTGGTCTTGGAAGATCATCTAAAAGTCCCACGGCAGCTCCAACTCAAGTCATAAACCGAGGGGTAGGAGTGCGAAGAACTCTTCCGAAGCAGACAGGTTCTCTTCTATAGGGCCCCACAGTCCTACCTTGCACCAGCAGACGTGCTGTGTGTGAATTTTATAAAATATTTTTTATAAGATATTGCACCAAAATAAATACAGCATTAGTCATGGAGTGTAGTTCATAACTAATATGACTATACCTTATTGTAAATGGTCTTCTTATTCATCTTTACCTGACCCAGTATAATATTCTAAATCATTTTCCATCTCCTTGTTTTGGTTCATAATAATGTTCGGGATTTTGGCCTGGTAGTTTTCTGTTAACGGATTTTAATACATTGGATCATTCATAAACTTCATTTTATAGCAAAAAAAAAAACCCTTTAAAAAAACCATCTACACAATGATCTCTTTTAACACAATGACAGATAACAGGTGTTCCATCATTTTGAAGCTAATTTACACAGTGCTGTGCTTGTACCAAACAGAAAATAATGTCTGCCTTTCTAAGAGGCTCAAATGATTCTGGATATGAGTCAAAGAATCTACAGCACTATGGGGAGAGTACTCCAGGTGAAAGAAGATTATTGTGTTCTGGGAAAGCTATAATATAAACCGTCAGCTCTGTCAGGTCTTTCTCCCCAAGGTCTATAAAAGTTCAAAAGGATATTGAACATAAGGTAACAGATGTCTCATATGTGAAGAGGACCTACTATTGGTACTATTGGTGCAGGTGCATTGAAAGTAACTCTAGAGCATGTGGTCAGAGCACCAATGTTTAGAATGACAGATGGAAGCTATTGCTCTTGTCACAAACTAATGCTGTTTTTAAAAAGTAATTGCATTATATTTAGGTAAAAAGCATAGCCCCTTGACCTACAGCATGCAATCACTCTCCGTTGCCACATTTTCATTTCACATGGACACAAAGGATCTTGTTATGGATATAAACAGCAATAAATACTAGAAGATTTTACAAAATGTTTCTTTTTAACTAATTTCAAGGTTTCACCTCTCTGCAGAATACTGCGTATCTAAAGACATCATGTATAACCAGATTTACTCTTGTATTTAGCATTTATTTATAAAGGACAAACACGCTTTATAAAATTAAGGATGACATGCAAGGAGTATAAGAAGAGATATAAAATAATGATAATTTTGTAAAAAAAAGATGAGATATCTGGTTGTTATGGAATTAGGGTGCTGTTTCTAGAAGATTCTTGGTGTTTCTTAAAAGAAATTATGAAACAGGCTGAGTAAATAAGGGAAGTAAAATAAAGCGATATAATAATTCAATAAATAGAGATCAGAATGAAGGAAAGACTGGGAGACAAATGGAATATATGATGTCAGTTTCAGTTTAGAAGCAAGTGGAGGAATGTATTTGTAATTTACTGAGGAACACTATATATTATGGAAAAGGCCAATGTTAAAAACAAAAGGAAACAAAACAAAAAGGAGCATTAAGAATAGCGGAACCAAGGGAAAGGTGTGGCACTTTTGGTTAGCTGCGTAGATTGCAGTAGGGAGATGTTTTAAAGGTTTTAGTGATTCATGACAAGCGCATAGTTGAGTTTGTGCCCAGTAATACCATACCCCATACCCAATAATGACACACACACTTTATTAGGTGCAAATATAATTTCCACAGCTTTATTATTTACACAATTATTTAAAGGTCATTGTCAAACCAGGCCACCCCGTTCATAACATGAATAACAGATTTACCTTTTATTAACCATGACAATGACCTAACATCATAAACACATTAACCATTTAACAATGGCACCGACACACACCAGGTGCCTCCATATTTACACATTGACCACAATAGGGGCATACCAAGACACCCCTACCAGACCGTTTAACCAATTATAAACCATGTAGGGGCATACCGAGACACCCCTACACCACCTAATTTAACCAAACCACCAATGCAGAGGCATACCGAGACCCCTACACCATTAACTTAACCAAACCACCAATGTAGGGGCATACCGAGACACCCGTACACCACCCCAGGTTATGAGCCACTGACCAGCTCGAAACCTACCAAGCTAACTTGAACCATGTCAAATTAGTAAACCAAACCATAAAAACCACCGTGCTAAACAATAATCCCCAACTATCCCCTCTGTCAAGGCCCACTCCACCTAAGCTGCGCTGTTCCATGGGCTTCATTCAAGCACTCATTCAAAATATACACAGTAACAAGGGAATTGATCAAACCATGATGCAACCATAACCACTTTATTGACTATCCATAGATGGATCTAAACAATTTAAAATTGCAAATAAAACCAAATAATAAAACCAAATTTTAAAACCAAAAGTGAAATCTAGCATTGAAAATAGAAAGAAAATGGAAAATAGATTAATTTCTTCAGGTACCAAAGACATATATTTCTCACTATTGGTATGAGAATGTAAAAATCTATCCATCCTAGTATTTCTGTTTTAAAATTAGGACTATATATTAAATGATATGACACTGGTCTATGGGTAAAACAGATCCCCTTATGAATTAAACATGACTACTGAATATAACAATTCATTTATGGTGCGTTGTCACGCAAGACCCAGAAAATAACCCTGATACAAGTTCTATAGAACACATTGCTGTATTGCAGGAACATCTTTCATGGCCTCAACGCCTCAGATATTGCGATCTCAATATTGTAATGATTGCAACACAAACTGAAGTAGAAATTCAGAGCCATTTATTGATTATTGCATAGGAAATCACAACTGCTTGACCACATGGAGATCTCTAAAGCAAGAAAACCATGTTCAAAATACAGCCTATTATTTAGAAGACAAAATAATAGCAATACAATATGTAACAGAAAATAGTATACAATATAGGTATCCATGAAAGTACATTACACAGTACAATGGTGTTTAAAAGAAAGTAGCACTCTGACATGTTTAATAATAGATCTCCTTTAGGGTACTTCTCTTTAAATATAGAGTTTTTCTCCTTGCAGCTGTGTACTCTACAAAAACCGCTACCGTTATTGTGTTTATTGCTGCTGGGGTATCTGTGTGTTACCTTATTATCTTCACCTAGAATATTTCAGCAATATCAGATTGCAAACAGTCTAACATTTGGTGATTGTATTTTTTTGGTGTTTTGTCATTGGAAGGGTTACAATTATTTACATGACAATATAATTCCTAAGAATTACATTAGCACATAATAATAGCAGTGAGTGCACTTTACAGATAAATGTTTGTCAGCACAGTAACATATGCATTATAATATATGATGATCTATACATAAAGTACATTTTAAATTCTGTAATTGCATTCTTCCTAAATTATGAATGGATGTTATGCAGAAATTATTCTTTTAATATTGTCCGTGCTGGCGTATATTTTATTTAGTGGATGTAATATCTAATAATTAAGAACACAAGCCAAAGTCATATAAAATAATATAGAAAAGTAACAAAATTAACATTTGAAGTTTTGTACAGGTTTGGAATTAATTATTTGAATGTTGAATTTTTGAAATTTAATTTTGAATTGTCTGTATTGTAACTAATCGATCTGATTTCCCTTAAAATGCAATAAAAATGTTAAACTAGACGTCAATAATTGCACTAATGTGGTCAGAAGTATTGATGATCTTTATATGTCTAAAGATCATGTTTGTAAGAACCATGTAATTTGCCAATTGACCACTCATAAATCCATTACTGTACTGTATTTTTGTTATAAGAAGTTAGAAGAAGGGGGCAAAATATTAAACAATAATGAGCAAGGAAGTGGGTGGAAACCGTTAAGATGTGTGGGAACTTCATTTTTCCCACAAGAGTTCCTCCAGAGTATCCATCTCTAATCAAGAGAAAAGATGTAGGGATATTTGGAGTAAAGATGGATGTACAAGAGTTAGACTAGAGATAAATGTTTTATTTTGCCTGGATATTACGTTGAGCGGTTTGGAACTACCTCCCACAATAAATATATTTTTTAGCTAGTATTTATTAAATAAATAACCGCTTTTCGCATTTATACTCAAATGTAACGACAAACAAGACCCTGTGGCATTTGCAATAAAGATATAGTCAAATATCACAGTAAAAAGGGGAAATTAATTGTGTATGTTACTTTATGATGATTTTTTTTATGTTTACCAAGTTACTGTTATATCACAGCTGCATAGTATTTCTCAATAAACTCTTTTCTGTGGGCCCTTAAAACTCTGTTAAATGTCCGCAGCCATTTTGAAAAGCCATAAATAGATTGTGTCAGAGGTGTCTCTGGTACTATAAAGAGGCATTTAGGCAATTCTCATCTTTGTGTTATGATTTTGGGATGAGAGCATCAGAAATTCAATCTGCGGTTGATACTGTACAGTGAAAAATGATGCTCCCAGTTTTGTGCTTGCATTAGCGGTTTCTCTGTGATTGCAAACAGGAGCTGCATTGCAAACAGTTTCATCAAGATTTTTATGCATTGTACATAAGGAGAAGGTGGAATGATGAGTATCTGTGTACCATCAAAAATATATCTTTCACTTTTAAGACAGCTAAATAGGTTCCCCTTGAATCCATAAAACATTCCATTCACGATTCACTTGCTTGATCACTCCAGCTCATGCATTTCCAACTTTATGCTTGACATATGCAAATGAGGGACCTTGTGTAATCATGAGTAATGACAGCAATATATGTACCTTTAGAGGTGTTTTGACTTTGGCATCTCTACGGCCACCATCTTCACTACAGGGCACCGAAATATGATGTGATAGCCTGGCGCTCTGTGTCTTATGGAATAAATGGGCCAGTTTGGGAGTTTAGAGATCTCCTCTGTAACTGGTCCACTCAAGGCCAGCACATTGGAGGGCCTGATCATCCAAGACAGTGATCTGACCTCCCCCCTTTTTTTTGCCTCAGGGGGCTCCTGCTCCCTTGAACATGCCACCCTAGGACTTGTGTCTTTGAATGTATAAGTTAGTTTTAAACATGTCTTTGTTGTCCTAATTGTATTTAATTTTTTATTGCAAAATTATTTATTGTCAGTCTGAAGTTGAAAAGGACCCTATCGATAAAATTTGCCTGGAGGGTCAAGAAACTTAGCTATAGCAATTACGACTATCTGGTTATAAATGATTCTATTTATTTTATATAAACTACGAAGAGAGAAAAGAGTGATTCTCTTTTGGTTATCTGCTTTTAGTTAGTTCTTATCTTTCCCTGTATTTTCTATTTCTAACCTAACACAAAAACATGGCTACCTAACAGAATATAGCCTGTGATAACTAGAATACTTACCAGTGGAGCTTCTTACCGCAGTCACTACCCATCCCCCTTCAATGAGCCACAAAAAACATTGTATTCTCCTCACTAGAAGTGACTGCAACTTAACCCCTAGGAACGTCTGGAGAAAACCCATCAGCAGTAGTGTTATTAAGAAACAGGCTGAGGTTTACGGCATAGGTGCAGATGGCACATAACATAAGATTGGCCAAGGAGGCAGGACATGCAGCATACAGAAGCATGTTTAATTCAGTGGGGGAATCTAAACATGCATGGAAATGCATATGGCTATCATGACAAGAGCCAGGACAAAATAAGGTTTGGGGGTTTTACAGCAGGAACATTGGGCAGAGTTAATGGGAAAACCAGTTCTTATTTGCAGTCAAAGTCTTTGTTTCTGTGTAAGGTCAACTAATGCTCTGAGCCAAAATCAGATATCTAAGCACAACAATAGAACACTAGCACAATGCTAGGCAGAAAACACACAGGGACAAAATGATAGCTCATTAATCAGAAAAACAAGATGAGCTGTTAGGCATCCAGAAGGCCTATCAATGGTTTCACTGTACATCCATGTAAATGCTTTCAGTAACCTGCGCTGGAATCTTTGCAGTGTGTAGGTTCCTGGACTTATGAATAGGTATATTCAATTCATTCCTTAATACTTTTTGTGAGACTTTTCAACTATTTGATAATGGTATCTGTGAATCAATATCAAGGTTTATGGATTTTGTTTGTCACTGCAATACCTATATTTAAAATTGAAAAGGTGTATATATATAGATAGATATAGATAGATAGATAGATAGATAGATAGATAGATAGATAGATAGATAGATTGAAATCATGGCCGGCCAATGACTGGAACAAGAGGAGCATCTGCCCTCGTTTGGAATTTTGCTAGGTCAAGCAGAACCATTTGAAATTACACAGTGACAGCAGGAACAAAACAACAATTAAATAGATATGACAAGGAAATGAATGATAAAGCAAGCAAATACAATTAATGTGGGAATAGACGAAGGAAAGGCAATACTCATTTTATGTCATTAAGAATCACTAAAATTATGAAAGGACTCTGTGTATGTGACATTTTATATAAGCTGTCACTCAGTTGCCAGTCCTAAAAGGGTTATTGGTCAGGTTGCAGGCTCCTTTAAAGCGGCTCTCCCTGCACACCAAAGAGCCCACAGTTCACCATTCCTGCGCGTTGCGTGACCCTGTGGTAAAAGCACCATAGAGAAAGTTGCGGGTTAGGTAAGGGGATGTGGGAGGGAGGGAGCGAGCAAGCTAGTGGGGTGGGGGGGCAAGTATGAATTTATCTTAGAAATGAGAATGCATATATAAGTGTGTTTGTTAACATAAATGTATATGTGTACAAGAGCATGAATGTGTATTTGTACTTGTGTCTGCATCTGCTTGTGTTAGCATGGATGTATAAGTGTTTGGGGTAAAGATGGCATAGGGAGGCTGTTTAGGGGCAATAATGGAACGGACAAGCTGTTTGGGGGCACAGACAAGCTGTTTTGGTGGTTATGGTGGTACTGTGGGACATTTTGCTTATGAAATTGGGGGGGGTGGATCAATTTTCATACTAGGGCACTGTGATTTCTAGTTACACCTAGTTACATTTCTGTTGATAGTTTTGCACTCGACTAGAGGAGATATGATTAGCTATGGATGGATTGGTTGATTAAAGTCTTGATGTGGAGAGATCCCGGATATAGTGAAAGCTTGTACATCATGGGCAATTTGGGATAAGATCTACCTTTTAGACAGCTGTCATATATTGCACTCATATAAAACACATTACCATTCTTTTGTAACAATGTTGCTGGGTACTTCCTTGGCCCATGGCGGAAAGCTTCCCCTTTATCATCTTACATCTTACACAAGCACGTTTGCAAAATGGTTTGTATTCTTATAGAGGATGATACACCTATAATTTATCCACACTACCAGACAATCTAAAATAAAAACTGTATTTCAAGATGATTTTACTGAAATTGAAAGGAAATAGTTACAAGCCAACTTTTACTAGTATTGAGTAAAATTGCTTCTATGATATCTAAAATGGGGCTAAATTGCTAAAACTTTCTAATACAGAAATACACATTACAAGGAAATCTTATACTATTCCAGTTCCATAAATTTCTGGAATTTGACTTGACCGGTACTTAATATATGATCTGCCCATTAGGTCATTTGATATCTAAATTGTATCTCAAAATGAAGACACATTTATTGAAAATATCATTTTTAGACCTTTTTGAAAGAAAACAATTTGCAATGCAAAGATCAACAGGGATCCAAAACTATGGAAATATGGCATACATATACCTGCATTGTTATCGTAACTTGGTGCATGTAAGTGAACATGATGCATGGTCATGGCTTGTTCTAGTTACCGTAATTTAGTAATGGTATGTAAATAATCTGTACGCCAGGATAATTTAAATATTTCTAATATCAAACATAACCTGCATCTCCGCATATACTAGCTGCATCTTCCTTGCTAAATGCAGTACTTAAACAAAATACTGTGTGAACAGGTTGATATGTAATTCTGCCAAATGCTTCCCTAAAGCGTCTGTAATAACCTTTGACATCCTAACTCTGCTGGTATTTTGTAGCATAACCTGGTATTATTCTGTTTGTGTAAGTGTGAAAATAAAAATATATTTTATATTCCATTATGTATTTTAAGATATTTGTGCTATTTTTAACCAAAGTGTGATATTTCAATAAGCCTTCCACTTTCCACGCCCTGAGCTGGAGAAAAAAAACAAAAAACTTCCCCTTAATTGCTAATAAGCAGAATTGTAAATGCTTGCAAACTCACCTACAGATATATTTTAATGTAAGAAGAGAAAAGTAGAATAAAAATGTCATGTTTTTTAGTGAACAATAAATTCTTTCAAACCCCTAAAAGTGGGGAAGAAATCTATGGTTACTTTATCAAGTCATTTAATGCAAGGCCTAATGATAATAATAATTATAAATACTTGATTGACAGAAAGCAACTCTAGACATTTAAACATATTCACTCACCATCTGACATGCATCAAGGCACGTCAACCAACACTAGGGTCCCTTTTCCCAAACACACTGATATGTCTACTCTGTTGAGAGTCTCCAAGCGAATTTACAACTATTGGTAGCTATGGGTTTAAGTTTTGTTTCTTTCTAGACATTAAGGTTTGCTTATGTGCCAATTGAAAGAGGACAGTTACAAATTCTATAGTTAAAGTAAAGTAGGTTGAAAAAAGACTTCAGTCCATCAAGTTCAACCTTTCACACATACCTAGTTCTAAAGTTGATCCAAAAGAATGGGAAAAACAACATACTTGGGGCAATTACCAATTATGCCACAACAGGGGAAAAAAATCCTTCTTGATTCCATAGCGGCAATCAGATTACTCCCTAGATCAACTTTCTAATACGACTGTCCTTTTAGCAGTTGTAGCCCTATACTTTGCAAGGTTGTTGGCAAGTGCAGTCCAACAGGCCATAGAATTCTTGATTCAATGGTGTATGTATAGCGCTTGCCAAAGCATTGTCATGCAACATGTGCAGTTATAGTTGTCCTTGTTAAGATAGCTGCATTGTGTTTACACAGGAATACGGCGACCTGTGCGGTTGCACAGGTCGCACACCCCAAAGGCCGGCCCTGACTCTAGGCACTTTATGCATCTTGGTGATACAGACAATGTAAAAATCATCAGAACACGTGGAACAGCACCTATAAACATCTGCCGTATTTACCTGTGTCATATGGAACTGCCCCAGGACCAAATAAACTCTATCACTCTCCTACCTTTACTAGATTATACTTTTGTAAATCATTTCTAGGCATGTTAAAATGTCCCTTTACCCTGTATCTAAAATATTGTATTGTAAAAAAAAAACACCTTTGTCTGTTGGGGTTTTTTTTTATCATTTATACTGAAAAAATTAACCACATTAACATTTTCGCTTGCTTTCTTTCAAATATTTTTCTTGGCTAAATTAAGAAAGCTAGTTGTTAAAGTATGGTAAAAATGCTAATATGTGAACGCAGGAATCTTCATTATCTCTATTTACATTAGTTAATTGCAAACCAATAGAATAATTTAAAGAAAAACACTAAAAAACAACACACGTCTTTACAAAAGCTTGTGCAAAACTGAGGAATTATTCTATTCAGTCTCATATAACCTTTTCTTAAGGGCAATATATATATATATATATATATATATACACATGATAAACATATTAAGAATAAAAAAGTAAACTACAATAAAGGTACACACAAGTATGGACTCAATGCATAGAACATGCCCATATATTGTGTTTATGTTCGGGTTACTTCCCCATACTATGTAATATTCTACTGGCCAGTATCATACATACGTTACATTTTGAGAACATTTTAATATTTAAAATATATTTTAACCTCTTGCTAATAAAATGATACCAATGTTTTGCATGTTAACTTTCCTTTTAAAACGATCCTCAAATCAAATTCTTAATAGCAGCAGAGCCTGAATATGAAAAGACAAATTTAAAAGGCTGGACAGAGCATTACAACTTAAATTTAAATGCTGCGTTGATGGAAAAATTATGTTAAAGGAATGCTTATTGCAATTTGCTTCACTGTCCCTTAAATACTATGGATGTGATTTTTCATGTTATCCATCATTTAAAACAATTTCGGTAATAACACTCTGGCATGCGTCCCCAACTATTTTATTTATGTCATTTGCTTAGCTTAGCGGAATGCGGTACCTTTCTTATTTGCCAAATGCACTTTGTAATATTTGTTATGGCATGGTCAACGTATAATTTATTGTCAAATCGAAAAATAGGTCAACGGTAATGTCACTTGATGATCAACCCCCCAAGTTTAATAAAACATCACACCAGCGTGTATTCTAGCACAGCAGTTGATATTTTATTAAGACTACCTGGCTATAGCAGTAGGGTAATTACTGTGCTGTCAGAGTGATAAGTGGGATTAATGGTTGTGTGATGCACTTTGGTCTGAATAGTGCTCAGAGAATTGCAAGATGGTATTATTATAACAGCCTGTCTGCAGTGGCATATTCCCAGTAATAAAAAAATAAATAAATAGGAAAGTCTATATTTTGTGCCTGAATTGCACCCCCCCCTCCTTCATTTGCATGTGACATTTTCAGCAGCTGTTTATACACAAGGTACGGCAACTCAATAATTAAAAAAGGAATTAGTTGGTTACAAGATTTCTAGCCATACCTAGTAGTTTTTGCAATGGCTTTTCTGCATAATTCAACTCCATTGTCTGTCTTTTACCAAGAAATCTGACAATATAGCACTTTTTCTATGTTTCTGAAGGACCTCAGTGTCTCTCCTTGCACTCGAGATTATAGAGATCATAAGCCTATGCAACACTTAATGATCAGCCAAATCACTGCACCTTGTGCCATGTGTTCTGGAGAATTGGCCTCAACAGTGCAATAATTTTCCTGGCAAATGGTACATGCTGTGGCACAATGTAAAAAAAAGAAAGTTTTAGATTACTAGCATTGGATTAAAAATAGCCTTTACAAAGCTACTTGGCTATTTTTAGAATCAGTTCTAGTTTTTGCATAATATAACCTTTCAGGCAGCTGAGCCTTTTAGTTTTTGTAGTAGCCCAATCTACTAGACAAACACCTTCGACTCATTAGAGAGTATGAAATTCCTGATGGAAATTCCTAAAAGTCTATGGATCAACAGACTTCATTGTAGTCCACGGAGCAGCACAGCTTAGTGAAAAGGGCCCTGACACTGAGAAGAGGTGGGCTTCTCCTGTCCTCCTGTGACCTTCTGGTGGGCGTTAGCGGTGATTGCCTACTGGAATGAAAAGGCTTGATCACGCATTTCTTATACAGCAGTGTATCATTACACACAGTCAGCAGGAAGCCAGCGATGCTGATGGGAGAGTCCTGCAACAATGATAGGACATACCGGTACATCCTAATGGATGTCTTAGCACAGCTTTTAAGCGGTACATCCAAATGGCCACAAAGGGGTTAATGTGATCACTGTCTTAGTGTAGTGTAAGTGCAGAAATATTGCTTTTATTATTTTCATGTTAGCATCAAGATTATTCCATAAGCAAATGAAAGTGTGGTGTCTGATCGAATGAACAGCTGATGGCATGATTGTGCTTTCAGCTACAATAACTTATGCATTCCCACTTTACAACTTCTTTATGCATAGAGAATGGACCAAGAAATATCAAAATATTAGGCTTATTTATATGACAAGTAGTTACATGAAACAGCCAAGGAATAATGCCTTTTATACAATGGGTTTGTGTCTTAAAGCTAATTGACCTTTCGTTTAATGTAGACCAGAAACACATCCGCTTCTAACTCATTTAATACTTTGATACTGCTTTTCCATGTCAATGCCATTTTGATGTGGGTATGTATCATTTATGAGTTGCTGAGGGCTTTTATCTGTATTATTCTATATCAGTATTTTTTTAATCTCCATATTTTCCCTCCCCTTGTATCATAACAATTTTACATTACTTTAAATACATGACTGTTACATAAAATCATAATTAAAATATATTTTATATAAAAAATGTATGCTCTTTTTCTATACCTCTGCTCTCCACATTCCTAAGCAAACCTACCTCCCTCCCTTCTATCTTTTATGGTCCAGTCGTTTACAAAAATAAAATAGTATCAGATAAAACATTGCCCCCCATCATGCTACTTATGTGGTACCACAACCCCTCTGTTTGCCAGCAGTCCCCATCAACTGCTTAGTCCTGTTGCCATAACAAAGTTCCTGTTGTCCTTTTTTCCTCCTGTCTCACTACCTGCCCACTTGACAATATTTCCTTGCATCTCCTTCCTTCTATTTCTAGTGTATTTACACCTAACCTAATCCATCTTTTTTTAACATCTCTGCTTCCATTGGCATGTTCAAATCCCTCTTCAAACATGCCCGTGTCTCTCCTATAATCCTAATACACCTTTCCCAGATCCCACATCCTCCTCTTACTACCTACTTGTGTCACTTATCCTCATGGTCTCCAAACCACTACATCATTTTAACCTACAATTTTCTGTTTTAGTTAACTCTGTAAAATATTACTTTCCAATGTTCCAGTTTCTATCCAATGACCAAGACAGTCCACCAAGATTACCAACTATCAGGGACCACTCTGCAGCCTTTGACTGACTCTCACCTCCTCCTCAGGCTTTTGCTTGTCTCCTTGACTGGTCTCTGTTAGTGTGCTTTAGGGCTCAGTTCTAAAGCCTCCACTCTATTCACACACCATTAGAAGTCTATGGATACTATTGTCCCCTCTGTGCTCATGACATCCTAATTTACCTTTACTCTGTTGACCCTTCTCTCTGAAATCACACCCTTGATGGCATCTCACTACTTTAATCTCAATATCACAAGGACTGAGCTTGTTATTCCTCTGTCTCCTATATTTTGTGATAACCCCATCACTGTTTGCATAACAGTCCAAGTTTACTGCCTTGACATTACACCTCATCGTGGTCTCTCGTTCACCTCTCACATTTAGTCATACACCAAAGCCTGAGAAATATCTCTTGAATGTGTCTCTTCCTCACACAAGACGCTATTAACATATGAATTTGGTCCTTTGTTATATCCTATCTCTACTATGTAGCATGAACCTCCCCCTTTCACTTCTCCAATCCATTCTAAACACCTCTTCCATCCTCAATGTCTTATCTGATCACTGCTTTTCTGTTGCCACACTCACTACCCATTCGGAATTAAAACTGTTGATCCTTGCCTACAAAGAGCTTAACAACATTCTGCCCCCTGTATTTCTGCTGTTATCTCCAAATGGCTCCACCTGTTTGGGAATGTGCCCAATTGGACATTTGTATTTTACCTTTATAATCTTTCTTTTGCTGTTTTGCAAATTATATTTTCTTGTTATTCTTTCTGATGGTTTTTGGTATCGCTATCATGTTTTCCTGACTCTGGTTTGCATTTTAAATACACCTGTGGTATTGATGTACATTATATTGTCACGGTTTTACAATTATTTTGTGAGGATCATAGAACTGTGCCTTTTTGTAGCATTGATGAATAGCAACATTTTGAAAGGTTTTTTTTTTTTTTGCAAGTGTGCCCCTATATAACATTTATCTTGACAGGCCATAGCTTCACATACAAACTACAGAAGCAGACGCGGGTCTGATTGCATCTGTCTCTCTGCTCGTATTTTGCTGTTGGGATACAAACATTTTCTTTTTGTGTCTTTATTGTAAGGTCAAGTCGGGAGCAGATGCTGCTTATCATGGTTACCAATCTTTCACATAAGAACAGATAGATTTAGGAGAACAAGAGAAACAAACAAAAATAAAATAAATGTGAATAAATGCCAACTTTGTAGCATGTATGTTAGTTCTGTCATCAGTAGATAAAAGTCCAGTAAAGGTTCAAATATTATCAATTTAAAGGCAAGTTAAACCGTAGCAAGGTTATCATTTTATATATAAATAGAT
>VKOC01002001.1:0-68253 GCA_009364415.1 Spea multiplicata | reverse complement strand
GCCCGAGCGATCCATTCAACGCACGCCCGAGCGATCCATTCAACGCACGCCCGAGCGATCCATTTAACGCGCGCCCGAGCGATCCATTTAACGCACGCTGGAGCGTGAAACCCTTCTCTGCAAAACGTCCGCATCCCACTCAACTGGCACAGCGCGAGTTCATACCAAGACAATTACATTTCCCAACACACATGGCACACAATAAATAAAATAGGACATGATATGTATCATTAAGGCGTTAAAGAAGCGGGTGATGGGAGTTGTGGTCAAGCCGTTGGAAGAACCCAGCCTTTAAACCCCCTTTCCTTGCCGGGTAAACACTTTGGACACACCTAATGTTTTGCTGATATCAGCTATCAACAGACTCCATGTTTCTGAGAGAGAGAAAAAAAAGGCGCTGGGCTGACCTCACACCCCGTTAATACGTGCGGCGGTCTCGTGTCCACCCACAGCAGCTGCTAATCAGGGTGTTTGCCACGAACCAGCGGCACGTGCCACGTACCATCGGACCCATGCCAGGAGCGGAGATAAGAGAACGGGATGGGATCATGGTTCTGTACCCAGACGTTCAATGATCCATCCTGAACATAAACCTTTACGTACTTAACTCGACACAGCTCACCGAGAACGGTTTACACTGCAAGGGGCCTTCTCTGAAGCCCTGAACAATTCAAATCAGACACACACACTAATATATATATATATATGGCATGTAAAGAGTTAAGTTATTCTATACCTGCATAATTGAGTGTAAGCTTTGAAGATCTCTCAAGTACAATATGCCTGAGGAAGAGACCCTCGAAGCTTACAATCTAAATCGGTTCAACCAATAAAGCTATCAGCTTGACTGGACGGGTCTCATGTAGAGCGAAGGAGACAAGCAGAAGCATCCAGAAGGTCAAGTTCTACCACGTTAGATCGCGAGCCGGTCTCTGTGATCAACTGTTCATATTTACACAGATCACTGCAGATTAGATAGGATGGCATGAACGCCCACCAGGGATCTCCAGAGCACATTGTACCCGGCACGTCTGATGACCATGAAAATCACATCAGATATATTCATCCATAATTACGAGGCAGCATAGATTATATATGAGTATATACGACGATTATATACGAATATATATACGAAGATTATATGAATATATATACACGATGATTATATACAAATATATATACAAATATATATAGACTGCTAGCCCAAGACAATAAACAATGCCTCCTATATGAATAGTTGGGGGAATCAGAACGGATGGGTTTCGCGTACATACCACTGATTGCTACGCATGTCCAAACGCGTTTCCCCAGCTGATCGGCCGCTGAATATATTAAACGTCACTGTACCTTTCCTATGTAGAGACTCGTATATCCTATCAAGGGGGTTCCATATTGTAACAGCATTTATTAACTAATAAGAACAGCACTAAACATCTATTACACTTGCCTCGAGATTAAAAATACTACCGGACTAAGTTTTCTCCAGAAATCATGTTTAAAAACACTACATATAATTATTATTTACTGATTTATATAGCGCCTTCGTATTCCACAGCGCTGTACACTGTATCCTGTTTCTGTATGTCATCCTGTTATGTTTTATACCAATCGTTACGATCTGTCTAACCTTTGTACTACGCTGCGGAATCTGATGGCGCTGTATAAAACAATAAATACCGGTAATAATAATAATAATAACAAACATCTGGAGTAGTGTTTTTATGAAAGCCATATCCTGGCCTGGGCAAAGAGGATAATATTTCCTTAAATGCTGAATTACTGTTACTGTGGATCACAGAATAAAAGTTACACTCCGTCTTTTACAATGAATACGTTGAATACTGTATAACGCAGCATTGCCAGAAATAAACAATTAAGGATCACATTTATAAAATTGCATTTATAACTAACTGAGTGGGTGGTGGATACATGGAACCACCTCCCGGCAGTAAGCACTGTAAGGGAATTTAAACATACATGGGACAGACATAAAGTTTATTTTAAAATGTCTTTAATTATAATAACCTAGCACTGCACATTATATATAACTATATACTCACACACACTGACACGTCCATCAGGAGTATGAGTGTCAGTGGGGTCGGGGCACACTGGATCACAGCTGTCCGCGGGTCACCCACGCACCGTGGGTATGTATTATCATTGCATCAGACTCTGCCCCCCCCCACTTACCATCGAATCCCAATTCGGCCTCTTTCGGAAACTCAAAGTCCGGATTCACATCTGATTTCTTCACCACCTTATTGGCATTTGGGGTGTCGGTGACCCCAGACATGTCTGGGCACGGTACGAGCTTCACGCACACGGGTAACGAAAAGTGGTGACAATAACACACGTGGGTGTGACACCAACACTCATCGCTGTCACCGGAGGCTCATTACAACACTACAGATAAGCGGGGGTCTCGGGTTCAGAAGACCCCCCGGAGACCGCACCAGAACGCACTAGTAACTTCTACAGCTACACCAACGAGTAGAGAAGGAATGGGACAGAAAGGCAGACATCGGAACTCCTGCACAGCAGCCGACCAATCGCTAGGGGACAACATCTCCCATGACTTAAGCGGGCATCTTGTGGTGGAGCATTATGGGAAATGTAGTTCAACTAGTGCATACAGGAAGAACGCGGCCAAAGCATTAAATATAATAGAAAACACAGCAGGTTTGCACCGAAATGATCACTTTTTAATAAATTACTCCCATGGCTTTTATTTTCATGGAGGTTTGGTGATCATGACGACGGATGTAAATGTGCTTAGCGATCCAATAAACTAACATACCGGTCAGGCCAACCACAATATGCCGTTCACGGAGCCGCCTGCAGGATTCCTCTCATGTGACCATTGGTTGTCAAGGTTACACTTTCTTTTCCGGGACGCTAAATCGACTTACTGTACGGTAAACGATTTTGTAAACTTACTACATTAGTTGATTAATTACATATATAATTTACTTTAGTTTTAATTTACTTAGAAGGTGGTAGTTAAGTGGAACAGATATACAGCAGAAGTGGTAAAGGCTAATGACGTGATGGGATTTAAACACACGGGACAGACATAAAGCTATTTTGTCTTTATCAGGAAAAATATGACGACTTAACGGCTGAACGATGCTTCTCTGCTGTCAAATTCTATGTTTCTGCGTTGAATGAACTTTATGTGTTTTGTGATTTTTTTTCTAGGAAGCGTGACTGCATTTTTGACATTTTTTGGCATTTTTGACAGATTTAGTAGATAAAGTTTTTGACGATGGGCAGGCCTAAGAAAAAAGAAAGTAAAAAGGCAGATAAGTTAACCCCGGAAAGCCCTGAAGATGCCGACTCTGTGAGTGGGACTCCTACTGAAGATCTGTCTTACCCATCCCTTAAATCCGTGGCCCCGGAGGAACCCGCAAAGCAGGAGGATTCTCTCGCCAGCCTCCCAGCTTCCGAAATCTACGAGGAGGCGCCGGTTCTCGCGCAGCTTTTTGTTGAAAAGTAAGTGTAGCCCCCGATACATTGTTTTATTTATCACGCAAAGTGATTTAAGATGGTCGCTATGGAAACCCTACTGATTATCTGCGTTTCCCAGCCGTGTGAGAAGTCATCTCATTCCGTACCGGAAACATTTTAAGAGGAATATGTCACTGACCTCATGAATTATAGGATGGAGGCGCCTGCTCGGGAACATCACAGCTAAATCCGTGCGATGCTATCATTACGGGCAGAGATGCGATAAATGACTTATATATTATCATTATTACATATTATTTTCTGTAGATATGAAGGGGATATGGTACACGGTGTGTATGAAGGGTATGGTGCGGCGCATTTCAAGGATGGAAATACTTACAGAGTGAGTATCTTATCCATCTATTATCTATCTATTATCTATCTATCTATGTATTATATATCTATTATCTATCTATCTATTAGTTATTATAAATCTATCTATCATCTCTATTGACGCTAAATACAAACACGTTGGTTGAATTGATGTATAGAATTGGCGTTCTGTAATTTAACCCAGCATGTAGTGATTGCTATCATTTGAGTTACCTGAATAATAATGTCTTCATAGGGCACTTTCTCAGCGGGGTTTATGCACGGTAAAGGAACGTACACATGGGCCGACGGCTTGATTTACGAGGTAATGGTTTTTATTCCTTAATATAATAATAATAATAATAATATTTTTTTTGCGTCACTTTCAATCAAACGCATTAAAAAACAGCTGTTAAGCAATCACTAATGCAAACTGTTTCTACATCAATGCCTGATCGTTCCATGATAATGCTATAGTTTCCATAGTGATTACGTTTTCATTTAAACTTTTGCCCTAGAATCACTTTTGATAAAAGAGCCTTTTTTATCATATGACTGCATGCAGAACGTATCGCAATTTCCCCATTTATCTGGTGTATTATTTGTCCATGAATATGCTCTGCAAAATGGGGATTATTCACTAAAATGCGAGTTTGAAGATGGGTTTTCCACAAAGTTGCTTTTTTTACCCCACCATATTCCTTATTCACCCTGAAGGGCTAACCCTGGTGGCCCTGCGTAATGCATAGTTAAATCAATGAATTGTACATTACATAGAGCTCACCCTACAGGAGAAGCTCACTAAGGCTGGCTTCTTGTAATTATTAATGAAGGTGGTGAGTTGAAACCTGCGTTAGTGAATAAACCTCAATGAGATAGCTGGCGTACACCCACGGCAACCTTAACCTGAATTCTGCTTTCATTACTATGCATTCATGTGTCGTGATTTTGCGTGCCGTGTCAGCCAATCCCAGAATGGTCCAAGTGGTCCTCAAAGCCTGACCTCCCCGTTAGATTACCGTCCAGGAGCTTTGATGAGGACTTAGTGCAACTGCCCTGATCAATCCGCCATTTTTAATCTTTCACAGGGAGAATTTCACATGAATTTCCCAATGGGACGTGGCGTCTACGTATGGCCTAATGGCAGCTGCTACCAAGGGGAAGTGCACAAGGCAATCAGACATGGCGCTGGCATCTTCACTTCAAGTAACCAACAAGTTTCCTACGCGGGACAGTGGTGTAAAGGCGTACGGCATGGGAAGGTAAATCATTAATACTCAGCAGCGTTAAAAATCATTCAGTGATGTCAGAGATCACGTCAACACTATAAATACTTACTTTTTCATTGTTCTCTGCTCCGCTTCCCACTCTTTAGACAATTTACTTGCTACAGTTAGCATTGCTGGATTGATTTGAAGACATGATCGGTGTGCAGTTCTTTTGGGGTTTAGTAGAAAATAAAAAAAATTGAGATAAATTGCAATTATTTGAGATTTTTGTATTCAAAATCATATAAACTGGTTAAGAAATGTAAGGGTCCGTTTCAGAAAACATCATAATTTTGTTGGTTCTATTGCTCCAGGGAACCATTTACTATAATGCAGAGAGAACTTGCTGGTATGAAGGAGACTGGATAAATGGCAACAAGGATGGCTGGGGAGTCCAGCGGTACGTACTGTATCCTCGACAAACTATGTTATTTAGCTTCTCCTCATAAGAGGGGCAGTGGAGGGCACCTTTTGGCCCAGGGGGATGTAAAAACAAGAGGACACTCATGCTAACACGTACACAGTCACATAGACACTCTCATGCTAACACACACATGATTACAAATACACACTCACACTACACACTCTATGTAACTTCCTTAGCCTCTCTCTCACTCCTTCCTTGCCTCTCTCTCCCTCCTGTTACCCCTTTACTTTCTCGTAGCCTTCTCTCTAGTTGCCCGCATACACTGTGAGCAGCCACACTCTTACATATTTTGGCCAGGAATAATTCTGTAATACTCATTAAGGATACTGTAGGACCAGCTCCCACATCACAGCTTCCATAGGGTTAAATGCATAGGGTGTAAGAATGTTTAATAAATTAATTTCGATACATTAAAAGCCAATGTTTCCATAAAAACTGAAAAGTAACTGTCTTGTTTTTGATTGAACTATCAGAGCAAAGAATAAAATGAGAGATCTGAGGTTCACTTGATTAACATACTTCACTAGTTTTTGTGTGGAACATCACCTGTATGGATCATTACTTATACCCGTTTCCATGCTGTACAAAAGACTAATAATGTCTATTTTACTTCCACTTCTAGCTTTAAGTCTGGCAATATTTATGAAGGACATTGGAAAAATAACGTATTCCATGGAGAAGGGAGGATGAGATGGCTGATTTCCAATGAAGAATACACAGGGCAGTGGGTGAACGGGATACAGGTATTCATTTTAAGGATATTTTCCCAACTAGAATCATCAGAATTCAGAAAGTGGATGACGACTCGCTAAAAGATACTTTTATTTGTATTAAATAGCAAACTATGTGCCTCTCTTGGTACAGATCTCTTCTCCTGCCCCAGCAGGCCCACGCTTTGCTGATGTCTCACGTCCCACATTATGCTATTAACCTCAACGTAAGCTGGTTCCAGGACAAAGTCCTAATAACTAATGGCCCCTGATCTCTTCAGAACCGTGCAATGCCCCTTCTACGAGTTACCCATATAATACCAGCAATAGTACCGCATAAGTAACCATATGAACTGAACGTGCCATCTATGTGTCTTATTGTGCAGAATGGTCAAGGGACCCACACTTGGTTCCTAAAAAGAGTTCCAGGTTCCCAGTACTCGCTGAGAAACGAATACACTGGAAACTTTGTGAATGGCAAGCGCCACGGACATGGACGGTTTTACTACGCGAATGGGGCGATGTATGACGGAGAGTGGAACAATAATAAAAAGCATGGAATGGTTCGTACTGATTAAATATTATGTCTATTTACATATATCTATATAAAGGTTTTCTGAATTATCCTCTAAAGTCACCGGAGCTTCTGCTTCTCACGTTTTTGATACCGTGCACATGGACCTTTGTGGCTTTTTTTTCCTTTCCAGGGCAAGTTTACGTTTAAAAATGGAAAAATCTATATTGGGGAATTTGTGGAAGATCATATAGCAGAGTATCCAAATTTTAAATATGACCGAGTAAATACTCCGGATTTGAGTGGAATTCGCACCCAGAGTCCAGCTGGTTCAGGTAAGAAAACCAAGCTTTAAGAGTCCTTCTAATAACGGACTTGTTTTAGGCTAATTTATTCTCATTTCACATGGACTTCATCACCACACTGTGTACACACCATATACATAACAAATAATTACAATTATGTTGGGTGTTCTTGTGAAGAACAGAATACTTGAGTATGTTCCTCTGAAGACCACAGTCTAGGGTTTAAAGACCAGGAATTTCCGCGACATCCCAACTGCCTCCATTTAGGTAAATCCAACCACCATGTAAACCATCCAGCTACTTCTGTCCAAATTCTTCTCGGTCACTGCTGGTCCTCCATATCCACCTTTTATATGAAAATATATCACTGTATAGATATTCGGTTACAATAGGAAGCAGTCAAAACTGGCAAAATACAAAATTGGCAATACCATTAAGGCTTACTGGTACAGAAGGAGAAGAAGACCCTCTTCTTGTGGGCTTACAATTTATTAGGTACGGAGATCACTAGGGAAGAAACGCTCACATACACTACTACCCTCTCACCTGCCTCGCCTCTGCCTGTCTTCCGCCATCATGAATCCGGCGCACTATGCTTTCCTGCGGGTGCGCGGAGCAGCGATTGACCTGACGCACCCAGCGTGGTCACGTAGCGTGCATTGTGTGACCACACTGGGCACCTCACGACACCCACTACACCGTATTCCTGATGGGCACCAGGAAGTGGGTTCTACTCGCCTTGGTGAACTGGCGCCTGGGGTTGGTCGAACCCTGACATGGTGGAAACCAATCAGTAATCACATTGTGCGTCAAGCCAGTTTTGTGACCTTGGCACCTTACAATGTAAGTAATGTCCTAATTCTAAATTCTCTATTCTACTATTACAGGTTGTTCTCTTTATGTTAAAAGGTAACAATGTACAGTCAAAAATGCACAGTTCATTATTGTATCATATGAAAGAATAATATGTTCTGTTAAATTGGCAGAAAAATTAAATACGTCAAGAGTTAATTCAGGTATCCCAAGCTTATCGGGGTCGTACATTGAACTTGATATATCTTCACTACTGGACACCTTTCCAGAAGACAAACAGATGGAAGAACTAAAACAGGTGCTTCTACCTTTTTTTATATACCATACTCCAGGCACTCAAGGGTTCCAGCTCCGGCAGATTTATTAAAGGAAGACAGCAACAACGTTTCGGCCTCACAATGAGGTCTTTATCAAGTTCCACTTTTAATTTAGACTTTAGATACCAGTAACTAATTAATTTAATGCTGATCTTAATTAACATGGCATTAAGTATTTGTTAATATGTGGCTGTTCTAGTCAAAGACGACACATTTTTATCGGTCCAACACAGAAAAAATCTGAAGAGGAGACCTGACTTTACTCATTTTCAGTGATGGCCGAATAAAGGGAATAACCTGCGGCTAAAGTGTGCATGTTTTATTGGATCAGTATGACCGTATCCATTTAACTCAATGATGTTGGCTTGTTATATGCTGCCTGAACGTGTAGATGCCGTTAACAACATATTCAGTTTATTTGCAATGTCTCAGGTTGAATTTGCTGTTCTTCGGAACATCACGGAGCTCAGGAAGATTTATGGCTTCTACAGCAGCTTGGGAAATAAGAACGCCGTTGATAACGCCCTTCTGATGACAAAACTGCAATTCTGGAGATTTCTTAAGGACTGCAGGTTCCATCACTACAATTTAACACTTTCAGAAATGGATCGTCTTCTCAGGGGTTAGTAAACGATTAATAAAACGCTTCTGGTGCACCTAGCCGTGTTTACTAGAAACAAACACACAACAGAATGGTGGGTTGAGTAAACTTGGTGGGTTGAGTATAAAAGTGTATATGATGGCCAGAGGGTCCTCTTAAATCGGGTTAGTTATTAAATAAACATTATGATATCATCACAGTGCAAGATTTTGTAGTCTTTTTTTTATCATTTTGTAGTCATTTTAATCAATGAAATATGCACACTTTTGCGTTGTAGTTGTGTTTAATTTATACGGCCAGCATTGATTTATCTTCCTGGTTTCAGCAGGGAATGCAGAGAGACTAGAAGTTCATTCTCCGCATGCAGCATTATTACTGAGGACTTTTTTGACCAACATCGTTTATTTGGCGTATCATATCTGCCACGAAGAATCGCCGTAAGTACATGTGCCCAGCAGTTATTTTATATCCGTTGGCTTCAAATTTTTGTAAATATTATTATTTTGTAGTGAGAAGAAGGAGAAATTAGATGAGGCTGTTGTTCATCACCTTTTTGATTATCCAAAGCAGATCTGCAAACCCTACATTAAAAAGTTCCAAATATCTGACACAGGCTGCCAAAGTTTTCACGAGATCAACTTTAAACTGGATCGCCATAACTATTAATGATTGACAACAAGAAGCACATTCTTTGGGTAGTTTCAGTAAATGAATTAACTTGCGCTAAAAGCTGTGAAGGGTCTTACTAAATTAAATGTGTATTTTATTGTATTATTATAATATAATCTGGTGACCTGCTTCTCTAGCCAGGCCCCGGGTGGATAATGATCTCATAACTAATAAAATAAGTTCTCTCCAACCAAACTTCTGCTAAGGTCGAGTTCATCACAATAACACACACGGGACTCTGGTCCTGGCATATGATAAGATGCCAATCGTTTAAAACGCAAACTACCATTTATTTTATATACTTTTATTATAGTGCTTCTGATAATAATACATTTTCCTTAATCCTCCTTAGTATATAGTATATAGAATAGTGCTCAAACAAACAAATGAACAGGTTACATTTTATTTTTTATTTATATTTAATATTAAATTGAAAGTTATACTTACAAAATAAATCAACGTTCGGATATCATTTATTATCTGAAGGAAGTCTGGCTTTGCCTAAATTAAAAGGGTTAAATTACATCAGATGATATGAAATGTTGAAATATTGCAGAGAGAAGAACATCTCCCTTGTTGACTGCTTTTGTAAAATCATCAAAGAGAATGTATTGCCCCACGCAACAAACGTCCAAGGTAAGCCTGTCATGGATTTGCTTCTTGGAAATTATAATTGGATTAATGAACATTTTTTTAAATAATTTTTTTGTTTGTTTTTTTTAGGGTTCTTCTTTTCTGAACCTGAAAAGACCGCGCATGCAATGCTTTACATTGATAGGTGCTGGGAGATCTACCAGAGCTATTGCCAGCCAAACACTTCTGCGCCCTACGAACCTACCATGAAAATGAGGCACTTCGTCTGGCTGATGAATGTAATTATATTAAGAATAAATTGAAATATTTGTATAGATTATATCTCAAACAAGGGCTTTATTTTGAAGGTCCCCTCCCTAAATTCTTTGGTGGCCTATGTTCTCCCAAGTTAATAGTTCACGAGGTATAACGAAAAAATCGAATCATGGGTATCAAGATGAACTTGGACGTTACTCATGGAACCCTGACAAGATTCCCTGATACCTGGCGGATTCAATTAAAATCGTGCTAACAACTGATGAAAACTTGATTACATTCACCACCGATTGGATTATGCCATGGAAGCAACTTAATAAAGTCCTTACAGTCCGGGCAGAGCACACCCTTGTTTTGGGTTGCTAACCAGAGCTTAAGATGCAGGGCTTACAAATGGATTTGTAGAACTGCGAGACTGACGACAAAATTCTCTACTCCCTGTAATGATAGGTTATGGATTCTTTCACAGGACTTGAAAATCACTAACAACGCTTTGACCGTAACTAAGATGGTGGATATTTTAGCCCATGATGACCCCAGTGTACGCAACAGCAATGAAATCAACCTAGAACTGGAGGTAAGGGTTAATGCACAGCAGTTATGCAGCCCATTTGGCTACTATGGGTGTCCTTTGTTCATATATTCCCTGGAATCACGTTTAACTTTAGGGTCAAAACAGGAACTTGTAGATTTGCATTTTATCACTTCTTTTTATTATTTTAGCTTACATTTCTTGAGTTCTTTGAGGCGCTGCTTGGCTGTGCTTCGGTATATGTCACAGATGACCTGCTAGAACTAAACAAAGAGGAGGAGAGTCCCCAAAACGAGTATATTTCAAGTGTTACAGAACAGCAACCCGAGAACCTCCAAAAGGTTAGATACATTTGTGGTTGATTTGCCATGTAATGCGAGTACAGTCTTAATTTTAATGTTACTCCTGATTAAAAATGATCATTTTCCCAAAATCCACACCCTGCCCTTGATCTTCATAATTGTTGCACCCCATTTATTTATGTGTTCAGAGATCCAGTAGAAGCTATGGAAGAACCTACATTTGTCAACTTTCAATTATGGGACCAAACTTGGCCAACTAGGATAATTGTAACATTAACCATTTAGGAGATCTTCTTTACTCTACGGATCCATTTTTTGGAACAAACTAAAGCAGCAGACGTGTAGCGATTGCCTCTGATGTTCACCTCCGGCATTCAGCTGAAATGCACGTCCCCGTTGTAGTTTTAGCCGGATATACACATACGCCAGCTGCACATGCGTAAAAGCATAGTGTGAAGTTACAATTATTTACAGGCTGCTGGCCTTTAAAGTTCCAGGACTGATTTTAATACCCAGTCTATACCTGTCAATGTGAATTTCAGTATTCCAGAATTTCTACTACTTGCCATAGTACTTAAAAGGAGAATTTTGAAATGTGGTTAATTTTGTTATTTTTAACCTCAGATAAAGCCTGCTTGCACGCCAGAGATTCTTTCTCATGAAAATAGCTCACAGCTCACAGAAAGAAGTCACACACCATCAACATTGGCTTGCTCTACAGGTAAGAGGGATGTTATGTCAAATTGTTAGTGTTCTGATTTGTTGTTAACCTGCATTCTATTAAGAGTCCTATTTGTATCAGGAGTTGGTATATAGGTTTTTATAGGTATATAAATATGTGAAAACAAATGTTAGGTGCCTATAGTAACAGTTAATGCAGCTCTGTATAACATGAAACATGAAACATGAAAAACTATTTATCAGGTCCAAGTAAAGGCTATAAACTAGATTTCTGCTGCGCCTTATAATGAGCACCAGAGGGCAGTATAAGCTTACTTTTAATATTGATACTTACTGTTAGTTATTATTAATTATCACTAATAATCAATGTACACTTGGCCTGTACATTGTGTTAGCGCATCATCAGTCAAAGTGAATTAGTAAATTTTTATGTTAATGGATATATATCTAATGTGACAAGGAAGAAGGCTGCCAAAATGTACAAGAACTCCGTAAAGTTCTTACTCTTGCATCTTTAGTTCGTTCTATATATGATGCTCTCATTCTTGCACTGCAAAAAATCTGGTGATCGTGAAAGTGGTCGGTCTCAGCGTACTGTTTTTGTGCCCATAATATATTTATAATACACAGAATGCTGGCATTTTATTTGTGGTAGTTGGGAGTAATATTAAAATGCACCAAGACTCACACAGTTCCCTAGGAATATATCTCTCCAGATGCTCCTGGGCGGCTACAGCTAATTCCACATAATAAATGTATTATGTCTACGATTGTAAATGTGTAATATGTAAATGTTCCATCGCTAATACACAATTGCTGACATTATATTTTTTTCTGAGCAAAGACTAATATGTCAATGTTGTTGTCTTCTTGTTTTTTTTTTTCTGTAGAAAATCTGGAGCCAGAAAATAGGTCAGATAAATGGTTTCCTCAAATGAATATGTTTTTTATGAAAATATTCTTCCCGGCTTATGAGTACGCGCAGCAGCTTAAGGAGGAAGTTCCAAAAGTTAGGGAGCGAAAGGCAGAACTTCTTCGGATACAGAAGGCGAAAGAGGAAGCCAGGTAAAAATTTGGAGACTTCACATGAGACCAACATTTCCTCAAATATTTTATGTCGCTTGCCTTCTCTTTTTCTTCAGTAAGTTTCTATGTTTTTCATGCTGTCTATATGTGTATATATATAGGTTAAAAGCAATTCAGGAGGCAGAGGAAGCCAAGAGGATTGAAGAAGCAGAACTGGAGAAAGCAGCTGCAGTCATGGAAGCGGCACATACTGCCAAAGACACTGCAGAAGAGGACACGAAGGGGCAACTTCCGGTTACCCCAAAAGAAGAGCCACCCACACCCCAATCGGGCAGCACAAAGCATGCATCCGGGACAGGAAAAAAGAAAAAGAAATAAGAGGCGAAGCACTTTGTATGTCTTAATTGTGTTGTATGTTCATTAATAAAAGGCCCACGTTGGCATAGAATACAAACTACTTATTCTGTAATTCAGCATAGAGATAAAACAGATATCTATTATCAGAGTAGAGCTCATTGGTAGAGTTTTATTGTGTAGTAAAGCAAATGAAACCTGGAAAACAACTGTAGACGCTTCCAGTGACGGTACATACGCTACATTACATTTATTTATGAAGCGCCAGCAGATTCTGTAGCAATCAGCGGGATCATTTAGAATCACACACAATAACAAACGGGTACAAAAGGAGGAGAGGGCCCCGCTCTGGTGAGCTTACTATCTAGTCGGCCGTTGAGGGGGGAGTGAAACAGTAGGAGAGGACGGCTTGGATGGGGATGAGTTGATGAGGTATAGATGATCTGTAGAGGTTGTTGGTTGTTTGGATAGTTTGATTAGGATGATGGCTGAGAGTGTTGGGAAGAAAGGTTGTACGCTTCTCGAAAAATATGGGTATTCAGAGAGCTTTGGAAGTTGCGTACGAGGGAGAAAGTCTGACAGAATGGGTTATGAAATCTTACAGAAGCCATGAATTAAGTGGTCAAGGAATTACAGGCACAAAGAGAGTAACACAAAAATGTAACCACGTTATGTTTTTTCCCCTGATGAAGACCCTATACACGTATATGTCTAAAATATAGTTTTCACCCAGGTTCACTAACCTTGTGAGATACGACTCACAATATTATGTTTTAAGCATTTTGCTATAACACATGCTTTTTCCTGTCCTTTAATAGAACAATTAAACATGAACATCCAATCAGAAAGAAGGGCGCTGTTGCATGCTGGGATACATCATTTGCTTCTTAATAACGTCCATACAAAATACCGTATTAATACAATATAGGCGTTTAACACTATTCTAATTACAGTTATGATTTCGATCAGATGCCTGCTTTCAACCGGCTGCCATTTAAGACAATTTTGTTTTACAAAAAAAACAAAAAAAAAAGAGGACTGGACAATGAAAAGTATAACAATGATTAGTGGAATATTTATTTTTTATCTCAGCGTCAATGAAAGAGATGAAATGACAATGGTTCCAAGATTTGAAGCGGTTTTCGTGAGTTCAGGTAAATATTTAAAATCTAAAAATGGTCTGATTTCTGGAGCCTAGAGATAGAAAGTGAATTCTTACAAGGCAAGTATTGCCTGACAACAGTCATTCCAGTCAATAATATGACTGATATTCTGTCCAAATTACACAAAAAAGGCTTTTACTGGCCATTTTGTAAGAGCGAGTCGCATGTTAATCCAGGAAGAAGATGTTATTGAACTGTGTGGCACAAAGCTTCTTTATTTCTTCTGTAAAACAAGAAAAAAATGTAAACTTTAAACATGTAAGGTTCCCCCTTTTCCTTTACCCCTGCGCATGAGCAGAAAGCACCTCCATTGACTTCATTGTGAGGGCTTTCCAGCCAATCAGTAGCGAGAAATGTTGTACTGTGGAGCTGCAGCTTCTCCTTAAGGTATTTTGTTTTTAAAAATGACATATTAAGGTACTCACAAAGAACTTTAATATGGATTTTTTTTTTGTATTAAGGCTGCCTGGGACATTATACTGTCCTTTTAAGTGATAATATAGGAAGACAATGAAAACCTTCTGTACGCCTCTCATTTAACAGTATTAAAGCTGTCAAAACAATTTAACTAGACCGGCGCATGTTATGACAACAATGACATGTTATACTTTTAATTCTTTAGAGGGGGGGGATTAGTACATTGTGATACGTGAATAAGGTCCAGCTGCAGCAGTTCTAATAATGTCAAGAAGTCAGATACCATTTACATTTTAATTATTAAGACAACCTGGTGAGAGAAAAAAGGAAATAGTCAGAATAAATATTGATGAGGCCTCGGAATGATTCCAAAGTTTAACATGGAACAGAAATAAGAAACCCTGGAATGTAACATGACCGTTAAAGGCACCTAGGTGAGGACATGCAAGGTTCCACATCTTCAGTCTGGCAGTCAATGTCAATGCTGGGTTCTCGCTAATTCCAAAAAAAGATCCATCCCCTCTAAAATGAAGAACATTGCAGACAAGCCAAGGGGAACTCACCATTTACTTCAATTAGATTGGAGTTCTTCTGGTTTAAGATAACGTAGAGTTCCCGTTGGTCAGACTTTTTTCCAACAATCCAGTAGTCGCTCATAGCCTTAACGATGATCTCCTCGTCTTCATGAACCCTAAAAAGAGAGAATAGTCATGGAAAACGATACCGGGATATAAACACCTTGCACAATATACAATAAAAGGAAGAGAACCCCCAAAGTTTTTTTTTAGTAGTTTCCCTGGTTTCCAAAGTTCTGTAAAAACACAGTGATTTAGTTTTACTCTTTTTTTCTAGACATGGAAGACATAACCCAATGATCAGGAACTGAAAAAGATAACACGAGAATGGAAAATACAAAAAAAATATAAATAAAAAGTAATCAATATCAAAAACGTCTGCATTTATTTCCTTCTCACTGCAGCAGTTCCATACATTACATTATAAATCAGAGAAGCCAACATGCAGCATACACGCTGGATCTATAATTGCCATAATCACATAATAGCTGGAAGGCTATTGCTTCCATTAATACCTGATGGATTAATAAAAAGACCATACAGTTATCATATACATTAAAGTGATGTCTGGAGGGTCTCTTTAACATCACAGGGTCTTTGAGAGGGAATCACCTTGTAAAATCACTGTTAATGTCACCAAGAATCTTCATGAGCTCCGGCTGGACCGATGTCAGAGATACGCTCGGCGTCTTCCTAAGGTGAATTGTACTTTTTTCCGCTAGGTTCATGTGATTGAAATAAATAAATTTGAACTGAGGTTCCTTTTCAGACCTAGAACAGAAATCAGTATTAGAGAAAAAAAAACCCCAATATTTCTTTTTATACTTGGAGATATAAAAAAAAGTGTCAGAGTTTCAGAAACTTTACTAACCCTGATATCCTACGATTGACGTTGTACTGCTCGCAGATATCCGAGGCTAACACCGTAAGCTGAGGTCCTACAAGACTGTCTAATTTCCGACAGAAATCAGGGGTAAGCTGTGTGGATGCTAAAGAAAGGAAAATAAAAGATATTAGTCAGAAGAGACACAGCAGGTTATACCGTAATTCTACCGAAGAAGGTCAGATGGTTTTTCTGAGAAGCTCCGTGGACTTTTAACAGTGACTTCACGAGTCGTTCTTAAAGCACTAGGGTTGGCCATGGATCAGTGAGGTACAGTTTGTCTAAATGGCGTGTTTGACAGACAGAAGTCACCGTTCTTATTACACAGATGTGTAAATTTCCCCATAAAGAGGCAAGCAAGCCCATAAAAGCCAACTAGGAAGAAGCCTAAGGTACCAAATTACAGAGAGTGTCAGGAAAGCCATGTGATAAGATGTCAGTTATATATTGGAACCGGGGAAATTACACGTCTGTGGAAATATCTCCAAATATCTCATAGTTAGAAAAAGCTGTAGACGACCACTTGTTTCCTTCATTTGGGCTTCTGCAGTGTCCCACCAGGATTTAGCGGCTAGCGTTTTGTATCTTTGGGCAATGTGTGGGTGCGTTTGTTCTATGGGGCTGAAGGAAACAAAGGTACATTTAAAGTCACTCACCATCAACCATGAAGCATACAGAGGCACTCATAGCCTAAAACAAACAGAAGACAAGTTAATATTTGCCTTTACTTGTTTTCCACATACAGACATTGTGCTGCCACCAAATGCCTTCTTTATGTCTATGCCAGATGACTCCAATTAAATGGGAAATGTCACCTTCTCCGCTTTAAGCATAACTAGATTAATTAAAACTACCTGTATACTGAATATATCTTATATATGTAGCATAACTGGACATATTTGGTTGAAGAGACTGAACGGTGCTCAGGTCATTGGCAGCCCGTGGCAGAGCCAGTATTTTATAATTAATTTCCCCCTTTCCTCTCCCAAACAGATACTGAGAACTTTATACAGCTGACCTACGTGAGATGTTTAGTGTCCATATACACATATACAGCATTTAATAGCAGGAGTAACTCTATAGCCAGTATGAGGCCACCGTACCAGCGTTATATACAGACTGGGGTATATAGTATGGCCTATATAGTATGGCCTAGTCTCTCGCATTAAACACACTGGCATCACCTTGTAAACAATCAAATGGAGTTCCTCGCACACGTCTTCTGTATTTACAAATATTTTTGGAAACCTAAACTTTGCTTCCGGGTCATTGAGGTTTAACGGCCCAGTGAGAAACCTGAAGAAAAGAAAAAGGGACGCCATACTTTAGTTACAGCGATCTTTACACCAGGTCCTTATAGAAGCAGAGAGAATAATACTGTATTTTAAACAATAATCAATTAATCAATAAACACACAATTCTAATGTGACTTAAAGCCATGTACGAAACGGCTAACTGCGTATGTTCAGAATCTAGGATAGACCCACCTGTGTTGAAGCAGGTATTTGCTCAACCCTGGCCTTTTTAAACAGGTCAACTTTACTTATGGTTTAGGATTCCTCATATAATATACACTCTCAAAATCCTGCATGCGCGTCCCTCAATGACAGCAGCGGATATGGCATCGTATACAGAACTTTACGTTTGCACAGACCAAGAAATATGTAGTCTGTTATACGGCTTTACTCATTACCCGTGTTTTCGGGTTTTAATGGCTGCGTGCACCTAAACTAAAACGGGGGGCAACTGCGCAGCACTACTTAGCAGACACAGCCATGTTTTCTCACACTGAACAGAGATCTCCGAGGCAGAAATATTCATTGTACCTTCCGTAGTGCTGTAAATTTCCAGGCATTTCTGGGCGTATGGGGGAATCTCTTCCTGCTAGCTACAAAGTAAAAATAAATAAAAAAGGGTGGCTTTTTGTATTATATTAATAATAATAACAATAATATTATCTCTGCATAATATAATAATACAAACTATGCAGCGCTGTACAATTTAAATGGGGTGGTTAACGGGCCAATAGTAAAAGCTACACACACGTGCCTAATTTATCCCATGGTGATGCAAACATAGTAATAAAGCAAAATAATGGTGCACACTATACCTCAGGCTCTAGATGCCTAGGAAATAAAGATGTAGTGAGGTATTTATACAAAATCCGCATGTCTTCTTGTTCCAGTCCACTCCTAGAAGAGAGCGAGGAATTATACTTTATTAGAAGTAATTTTACAATAACTCCCATCATTCAGGAAAACAGCATGTACGCCAAAGGATGCAGGCTGCTTTATCAAAGCGACCAAAGACAACGATCCAAACTCACTTCTCCTGTACGAAAAAAGCAATCACAGAACATTAAACTCTTCTCGTTAATCACATGTCCACAGTTTAGCAGATAAAACCCTTCTGGCGCTGCTGATTCCCCCATCGTAGAGAGCTAAATATCTTTCTGTCTCACCTGACAATACGACCACGGAGCGGTATCAGTGAGTTACATAATGACCTTCAGGGCACTGAAGGTCAAGTAAAGCAGGGCATCTAACTATGGAAGATACAAGAAAGGGTAGCTTGTTACTCCGTCTTTAAGAATGTTATTCTGGTGTAGATCATCAGAATGATAAAGCCTTGGATCTTAACGGAATCATGCTTTTCTAAGGAAACGCGAAGGATTCTTTCAAACAAGGTCACTGGTTTAAGACCTTATTTATACACTAAGGCACAATGAGACGGCATGTGATGTAATCCAAGCAGGATCTCTACAATCTGAAACCAAGTCAAGCCAGTGCCTTAGTGCTGGGTGCTAACAGGAGATGGGAGAAAAGAGATGCTGACGATGACAGCCATGACAGACAGGGACAGAAGGACATGATGTCACCATCATAATTTCAAACCAACAAATAAAATAAACTGAAAAATAAAAATTGGCTGGATATTCTGCGGGGGTGGGGGGGATAAATGTTCTGCCTAAATGGGACAGAAGCTATTTAGTTCCTCAAAACCTTAAGTCTGACGGCTCATTGTGGGAACTTGAAGGAAAGGCGAGTTCCTTTCGGAGAAAACACCATTTTTGGTGTTTTATTAATCGTTGCTCTTTACCAAAAACACTAAGGTTTGATAAAACATTTTGTTAATAGAAAACATTGTATGCTCCTTGTTTTCTGTATAACCTAAATAACTGACATCGCTGCCCTCGTCTTATTCTATATAAAGAGAAGGGGTCCATTCAACATGGAAACAAACGGAGTGTTCCTTGTTAATGCCCCATATAATTGTTGATTTTACTTTTGGCACATTGTGCAGTTAAGATCGTCCATCCTACACAAAGTCCTTTTGCTGAAGGAATGAAGTGTTAACGCACATGGCTACACAATGTTGGGGTTGGTTACTGAGCAATCTCCGTATATAATGATGACCGAGACACTTTGCAGAAAAGTCATCTGGTAATTGATGCATCCACCCTGGTCTCGCCTTTCACACCAATTCACACCTAGGCTGTAAATTATTACTGCTATCTCTCCTCTTGCAGAAGTAGGACACGTCACCTTGGAAGGTGAAAAGTGTACGATGACAGGCTGATACCCCTGCTCAGATCAGGTAGGACGGCCAGGGGCAATAGGCATTCTATACTGTAATGATACCGCTGCTGCTACGGCCCGGCTCAGTTCACTAGTAGACTCGTTATGTGTAGGCCATGAGAACCAAGTTATGGGGGGGTGTAATAAACATAACTTTATGCCTTAAAGAGAATCAGTCATTTATACAGCTTTTAGCATCATAGACATAGCAACGCAGAATGTGTCGGCAGATAAGAACCATTCAGCTCATCTAGTCTGTCCAGTTTGTGAATATTTACCTTAGTCCCTGGCCTGATCTTACATTATGATATAATATATATATATATATATATATAATATATAATATATATATATATATATCCATTTATTGAAACTACTTATAAGCACCATTCCATGAATTTATTACAGAACTATAACATATAAGACTTAGGAAAACGACAGACCCTACCATAGACCTTTATTAGGCATTATCTGTTATTGTATGAGGCTTAGGGATAGTCTAGTCTTTAATAACTGGAGAAGCACATTTATATATCCTCGGGTTATAATATATTCTTTTGTATCTTGGTTGTCTGGGGAGGTCTCTTATACTTTGGCTCAGCGGCTCTTACCAGATTAGCTGGTCATTGTACAGGAAAGCCGTATACTTCACGAGGTTAAGATGTTCTTCCACCCGATTGATAAACGACTGGATTTTCAGGTACGTCATTTTATCTAACGGAAAAAAGCTGATGCCACCAAACACGTCGAGGAGGTCACAAGACTGCAGGTGTAATGTCTGTAGATACTGCGAGAGGAGAACATAACGGAAGATAAGATGTGCGAGACAAAGTAGTAAGCAGAACCGCGCCGCTACATTGAGACTGAAGAACTGCGGCACTACGCATTTATTAACCGCGGCATGACCGAGAGGGTGCCGTCTGTATGATAGCGTCACCATTCTGCATAATTCAGTAATGTTACAATCATATCCTCCATGCACACTCACAGTTTAATAAATAAGTCCCAATATAAAAAAAACATGCACTCACCCGATGGAAGAATTTCTCCAGTCTCTCCTTCAGCAGTGTCACACCACCAGCTTCCATCGACCTGTTGAATGTGCCATTAAATAGCTATAATAGGTATAAACAAAGAGAGTACAAAACATGTAATTACAAAAAAAAAGCAACACAGAACATGTTGGGATAGAATGTGTAAACTATATATAATAATTATATATTTAGATTTTGTTCTTACGTTACACGGATTCCATATTTTTATCATTCATTAAAAAGGTTTAATTAATCAAATTAAAGAAGGTCACAGATTTTCTAAAAATCTGGTTGTCAAAAGAATAAAAAAAATGAACAAACTTTCCCTTATTTTATATAATTTAATAATTCACAACATTTTCAGCACACACAGCCCCAAAATAACACAAATGTATGAAACGCATTCATGAACACTAACGCCTTCATCCGGCATTGGCCGTTAAAGTGGGGTAACATTCTCAATAAATTACCTTATACATCTTATAGCATTGCTGGAGCACTGATGAATATACTTTGTCCTGAAAGCAAAATATATATATATATATGTTAAACATATATGTGCACAGACACACACATTTTCCTAGTTTTTAAAATTATTTTAAAAAAAAACAGTGTCTCAAAGATAGAAAAAAATAAGGTATTTTAAATAAACTACATTTATGTAGGCAAACATAAAAAAAATTATACGTTGCGTACTCACAAGTAGCTCATCTTCTTGATATTCAAAGACAACTTTTCCATCCTTTTGCTTTTCAACAGCAGGATTTTTTACTACCTAAAATCATTAATTATAATATTGATAGTAATGAAAATATCAAAGAAAACAAAAAAAAATGGTCCGAGCAAAGAAGAAAAGGGTGCAGGCAATGAAATCATAAGACATAGGTTCATTATTCTTTACGCTGCTGTCCCAGATTCCCTTTTTTGATAATAGCATTTGGATTGAATACATTTCAGACAAAATGTATGCAAAGGATGCAGAAACATAGTTATTTGCCACTAATATAAGTGAAAAGATATTGTAAACTTCTTTTGAAAGTAAAAATAACAGAGCCGATCTGGCACTTTCCTAATCCTACATATTAAAATTTAGTGATTTTAAAATGAAACACAATATAATATATTAAGAAAAAAACCTGAAAACGTAAAACTTGCCTGCCGTTAAAGGAGTTTTGTTTTTTTTTTAATAATAAACATTGATGCTTCTGGTTCCCACAAAATTTAAAGAAAAGGTGAGATACCATATTTTAGCGATTTAGATGCACCCCTTCCTACCCAATTTTAAAATTGCACCTATGATGGTTTATAGCTGGCGTCTCGGGACCTGAAAGGCCAAATGGAGTGTAGAACGAGACTTTCCTGAATACTCGAATTCTCACAAGCGATGGAGCAATAGGCTGTGGGCTTCCCCTGTAGCCCCTATGGTAGGTGAATATTCTGTACAATGCCGTCTATACGCACTTACAGCACACATACAAATAATGGCCTTTAACATAAGATTACTTACCATGACCATCCAAAAACTGTCTTCTGGTTCATAGAAAAACTGCCTATTTTTCTGCGTGTGCAATGATTTTGCTGGCTGTGTCGGGTTAAAGGTCCTTGCGGGGTGAAAAAAAAGCAAATGGGATCAATATAAAAAAAATCACACCAACAAAATTGTACTTTCAAACCTAAAATAGTGTTTGGGGGTTTTGTACCTGGTGAACTGCACTATGGCTTCACACAAGCCGACATTTTTAATCTTGTCGTTCTTTTCAGCTTCGCTCGGGTGGTAAAAGAGAATCTTTTTTTCTTCCTTGAAAGGATGGAAAACAAAAAAACACAATTCGTAGATTTACTCTCATGGCAGGTCATGGAAGGAGACAGGCAGCTATGGAACTACAATACCCATAATGCAACATGTTGCTCCCTGCACAAGATATGATTCTTTGAAGAATGCGCCCAGCACAAAGAAAACGTTCATGTCCTCTAAATTCCATATCAAGGTTAGCACGCCAACCAGTAACATCTAACAACGGTTACACCACAAGTCACAATGGTCCTCAACACGCCAGTGGGGACAAGTGGGACAAAGAAACATTTGTCACTCGTCCAGTTACATAGAAACGTTTCAGAACTTGTCACATGAATCCAGTCAATGGCCAAACGTTTCCATGAATGAGACCAATTACCAATCACGCAAAGTCAATTACATTCCTGTGATTCAGTAACGTTTCCCGGCGTGCCGTAGGAAGCACTAGGCTGGGACGTCCGTTGTGTGACGCACTACTTTATCGGGAGAACCCGCTCGTTAACGCAATAGCCTAAGGCCCTAATGGGTCGTATTCTGGGTCTCTATGTAAATCATGTACACGATGTTAAGAAGTTTAGTTGGCGTTCAACCAAAGGAAGATTTTAGTGTCCTATCGGTGCCTGCTTCTGTGTCACATTAGAATTAAATCTTCCCAGATAAATTATGAAAGAGGCAAAACTTCACCTGAGTAAAGAGTTACTTCTGGGAAACATTTGGGAATTGTACAGTTCCTAGAATTATGTTTCTAACGCTGCAGAGAATAGCAGAGAAGGTGGAAAAGGGGACACCATGAGCGCCTCAAATCCAGGTCTTACAGCTTGAATGAAGGAAATGTGCCGCAGCGGCGAAGCAGCAACGTTACCAACGAACAAGCCGAAGAAACAAAAGTCTCTTATACCCCCTGTCCGGACGATGTCATAAATCTCACTTACTTCTCCTTCCCTCGGACCAAACTTTGGATTGTAGATAAAGAAGCTTAGCAAAGAGGGAGCATACTGCTTCTCCTGCACCGCAAAGGCCATCCTGCAACGACACAAAGGAGATTAACAGAGGTTCAGCTGGAGGAAAACAACAGTAATCTGTCTGAGCTTTTAAACGCCGCGAGTCCGGATATATGTCAGAAAGTCCCATAAATGACACAATCTAACGAAACGCTAAAAAAGGTGACCTTCACACAACTTAACATTAACAAAATGCTTATATTTACAATATTACAATTTACAATCACTTGTGGGGGGTTAATTATTATTATTATTTAATAATAATTATATTTCATTGTAAAAGGGTTAATTTACACCGGAAATCATCCTCTTCATCTCGCGCGGAGTAATCGCATATCCTAAGGAGGCGGCATCCATAGTGGGTTTAAAAACATATACGTTGGCCACTTTAATCTTTAAATGTCCCGGCATTTGTTTATTTATTGCGCTGTAATATGAAGGTTTTGTGTCTTAAATCTATGGCATTTTAAAGAAGATAAAGTAGCAGAGACTTAAGTAATTTAAAGGGATGTAGCACGCGGATTCTTATCACCATAGCAACCAGCGGCATGATCCTGCTGAATGGACCAGTCTTAAAGTTCTGCACCGGAGTCGCTTGTTACACGTGATTCCACGGTCTGAGCAGCTGCTTTTGGAAGAATTAACTTAATCATGATGTCAGAGCAGCTATACGAAGCCGGGCTCACTCACTGCATATTCCCGCATCCTATAGATTGTAAGCTTACGGGCCGAGCTCTCTTTAGCTAGTGTATTGTTCCTCTTGGTCTGTCAGTTCTACTCTTATCAGACCCTTTGAATATATAGATTGTAAGAAGCGCTGAAGAAAGTTAGGGCGCTATATAAATAAAAGATAATATATTATTAGAGCATCCTATAAGCTTTAGAAGCAGCAATTTGTCAAAAATTAAGCATCATTTTCAAACGTTTAATGATTTATCCCCATTCGTGAGAAAATAATGGCATATTTTAACATACCTAACAATTTTATGGCTTTTACACGCTTTAGATTGTAAGCTCATGTGCACGGCCCTCATAAGCCCAGCATTCTTGCCAGGAACTTTGTCTGAAATAGCCATAAGGATAAATGACAAGATCAGGGGCAGGGTCCCCAGCTATTATTATTTATTGTTTTATAATATAAGCACCATCATATTCCGCAGCGCTGTAGTATCTGTATGTGTAAATGTGTATTTGTTATGTGCTTACTAACCACCCCTTATTGAATTTTTTACAGCGCTGTGGAATATGTTAGCGCTTTATAAAGAATAATAATAATAATAATAATGTGTAAATGGAAATACACCTGAGCCCTCATTCTGACCGTAACAGAGGGGACGCCAGAGAATATCTGCGTTTATTACACCCACCCCAACCCTTTACATCACACCTTGTACATGATCAGCATATTACGCTGTAAAGAATATATAACGTCATTAACGTCACTGCCCAAATGTAACCCTTTAGCACCTGTTTAACTTTATTTATGTTAATTTAAACATACATGTACATAAAGTCTGCATTTATTCTATGTGATGTCATATACAGGCTTTTGTGAATGAACGAGGTATCGGTTATAAATACCGCTTTGTATCAATCCCCAGAATGTACTAACTGCCCTCCTACCCCTGTCTATACCCCTCTCACTCACCTGATCACCCACACTCTGCTTCTTAATACATTTTCATAACACACAGGCTCAACCAGGAAGCATCCTGCAAGTGCGACATATGCCGAGGGGTGTTATCTTGTTAAAACCAGTGGAGCCGAAGGTTGTGACGTCATGAACACCCCTACTTTTACGAATGGTTAAAACCTCCATGCAGAAGTTGTCATCCGAACGGACCATTTCTAGACATTAGGGGATATAATTTCCCTGTCCTGATCTTCAGACACGCTTTCTCTTCAATCTCCCCCCACTGTCATAAAATAGAACAATCCACGGGAATCCGGAAAAGGTTCCTATTGGCTGCATTGTTTAACCGGCAAAATAAATGTTCATGAAGTGAAGGAGTTCCTCTTTTATCAAGTGGGATTGGTGCAGGAGCAGCGTGGATGCGGGAATAAGGCCTTGAAGAAGGTCATATATGACTTTTAACACTTAATGGGACGCAATTAGAACACGTGACATCTGCCCTATGGGGGGTTATTAATATAATATATAATATAGTTCTTCACCATTTATTATGAAGGGCCAACACAAGCAAGTTTGTCCAGCAGGAAAGGCAGAGCTGGCCCTGTATAATGTATAATTCGGTGTGTGATGAGACATGGAGGAACCTGCACTGATTTGACTATACATTATACAGGGTCAGCCACACTCACCTGGCTTGGCCATTCAATATGGTGAGTCAAGGAGCTGAAATCAACAAACTCTTCCATTAACTCTCCGTTTAGTGAGTAGGCCTCACAACAGAATGTTCACAGTTACGTTATACAGCATTCAGGGCCGAGCGGGGCATCGCTGCTGAGTGGAGTGGCCTGAAGGTCTCTCTTCTCACCAACCCATGCAAAGGCTAACAAGAAAATGCATGTGGGCGCCCCGGGGTGGGTTTAAGATATGCGTTGGTCTTTTTAATCACAGTGGGTCTCGTTAGACCGTCCTCTAGCTGCGTTATTGTCCAGGTCGGTGCTGGAGTTGCCCGGTGAGAAGCAGAAGCCTATCGCTCGGCTGCGCGCGGCATACATCACTCCATCGAGTGTGAGTCCAGCCCAGCAGGAGGGTCTGCCTGAAATCTTCTATATATAGCGGTTATGATGGGAGATGAAGCATCAGCTCCTTCCTTCCTCTAAAGCAGCGGCTCTCGTATTTCCTGACCGCTTCCCAATGTGCAAAATACAATTTTAAAAACAAGTAGATACATTTGGAGCCTTAAATTAACTACGGGGCTAAAAAATATTTTTATTCGGCGCACCTTTAAACATGGAACATGATGGCGGATAAGAACCATTCGGCCCATCTATAAATAATAATAATCTAGTCTGCCCGTTTTTCCTGATATAACGAGACAAACTTACAGTCCTTGGTCAGATTTAGATGAAATCCCCTTACTGTATCAATCTCTACCACTCCTGCTGGGAGGCTGTTCATCCACCACCCTCTCCATAAAGTTACATTACATCTAAGCCTCTGATCCTCTAGTTTTAGATTATAGACTCTTGCTCCTTTGAAATAAACTTCCCTCCTGTACTTTGTTAAATTTCTTTAAGTATTTAAATGTTTGTTTTACCATTTTTTTTATAGTCATGAGAGCAACCAGGGATCCACGGAGCACAGTTTGAAAACGGTTATGAAGCACTGAAAAAAGGTAAAACATAATGCTTGAAAAAAAAACAACTATATTTTATTAAAATGGTATTGGGCAACATTGGGTATTGGGCTGACAATTCTATGACATCATTATATAACAGCGTCTTTCCTTACACGGCCATCTAGAGTTTTCTCAGCTGTTGCGAGGGATTCCCTGCGTCGTGTATAATTCAGGGGCTCTTTGTGCCGTGGTGTAAGTTTCTGCGACGTAGAGACGAGGAGTTGGATTTCAGATGGAGAAAGACGCCATTGCTGATGCAGACCATCAAAGAAATACAATGAAGCTATAACCGGCTACATTGTTTCCACCTGCTTTGTAAACAAATAAGTATCTACTTTTATTTGGCGTTACGGTGAGTCCATTGTCATTTAAGGAGGTTTGTCAAAAACTAATCCCTTTTTTCTTTATTTTGTTTTATAAACAAATGTGACATTAGTGGATCTTTATATTTTTGTAAAATGGTGTAGCATAAAAATTAAGCTTTATTCACTTAAAAGCGGGACGTTAAAGCGAAACAGACTCTGTAAGTGCTTTTTATATGCATTTTTCAATGTTAGGATAATAATAATAATTAAAAAAAAACTGAGCTTCCCATCCCCTCCATGGTCCAAGGATTCTTATAATTGATTGGTTGCTGAAGCAGCCAATCAGTGATGGGAAAGCTCTTCTACTGAAATCAATGAGCCCTTTCTGCCTATGAACGGGTGGTCTCAATAGCTGAGCCAGCTCTGGAGCAGAGACGACAAACCCACCTGCACTGAAAGTAGTTAGCAGGGGATAAAGGGTTAAATGCATATGGTGGGGTTCTGCAGAATCCCATACGCATATACAAGGGGCAGACTACGTACATTAAAAGGAACCTCTCAGCCGTCATATACATTAATGCCCATTTAATGGCTGGTGTGCCCCTATAAGTTGTAAAATGTATATTAAGTGTAATAAATAATATATATATATATAATATACACACATATATAATATATATAATATCTCATTTGAAGCATTGCAAAAAAAAAGTCTGAAATTAAATGATTACCATCAGACCAGTGATAAGAACTGAACAAAAACCCGATAGGCCTCCTGGAAATGGTTTTACTTTAAATCCGGTATCTTGGTTTTCGATCTCCCAAGTGTTAGAGATGTCCATTGCTTTCCTTATTTCTACAGCGCATGAATTAGAACCCCTGCGTCCCAATACTTTAATTGGACAGAGAGGGACTCGTATTTTAGCGGATGTGGTTAGAGCCGCGACCAAGAGGCCTCGGTTCTTGCTTCCCGTAACTTGGAATCTTCATCCTCTGCCCTGTTTGGATCTTTGACTCTTCACTTGTGTTTTAACTTCTGAACCTCTCCCTGACCTGCATACCGTGCCCTTAAATCCTGAATTTATTTCTCTTACATCCTCCCTCATAGCTATGTGTCACTGGATGGCGGTCCTACTTTTGGGTTTCAGTACACCTCTCAGACACATTGCCGCTGTTATAAGAACTGGGGATACCCACTTAACACTCAGAATTTCCTGCAAAAGTCTGAACAGGTGCGAGCGAGACCAGACTATGTGCTCGTGTACCCCATCCAGACTGGAGTGGAGACCTTATGGAGCCTAATTGAGTTTACCAGAAAATGATTTCATTAAATAGAAATATATATGTTCATTTACTTTAAAGAGGTGTTCGCTGACTCAGTAATTATCTTTAAAGAAAGGATTTCAGTTTGAGTCAGAATTAGTTGTATAAATGGTTGTGATGGTTTCAGCTTCCAATAGTTGCGCTACATACTGCGGCATGATTGTGATACTGAGACAGACAAACTTTACAAACATTTGGATAGTATATTTCTCTTTATTGGATCACGAGTTCACACAGTTTTGGGTAATGCGTTCCAAATGAAACAATGTATTTTTTTTACAGAGGGCCTCGCAAACATACAAATCCATTTTTCCCATTCACCATTTTCCATTTTGCAGATAGGAATGAATTCTAAGAGGAGTATATGTGTCAAGGACGTGGTCCAATTTTCATTGTTTCAATGAGAATTCTCAAGGCCGCTTCCGCCACGGGGACTAAGAATGAACCATTGCTTGGAACTCTAAAAAAGAAAAAAGGGATGCTTTAGCAGGTTTTCTGCAACCTTTAGCTTGGCTGCCTATATCTTGTCTTTCCCAATCAGTGGTATTGTATTGCAGGTATATGATTTAAATGTAGGGGTCTAGTGAATACATAGTTTCCTGAGCTAAAGAATATAATATTTAATGGAACTTCTCCTTCTGTTGCTTAATAGTATACCATTAGATCATGTTGATCGTCATAGCCTGTCTTAAAATCATGTATTAATTTTTATTAGTGTGCCTGAAAATATAGCCTGAAAAAGTTGCAGTTAAAAGAAGACATTAATGAATTTTAAAGTGGAACTAAACTCAAATGTTCTTTTGTTTTACCTTTAGTCCAACTCATGAGCTTAGTAACTTAGCTTAAAGTAAATATATATATTATATAATATATATCCCCCCCCCCCAAAAGAAAATCTTTTCTGCAGTATTAAGTCACTTACCGTCGGCTCCGATTTTACCATCTCGGTCACGGTCAGCTGCAGCCATGAATTCAGTTGCTTCTGCGGTTGTTAAGAGTCTGGCGGAAGGATCAAACCGCTGAAGAAAATTCCTGTTGGTATACAGAAGACACAGGTGTTTTTTCCCCCAGAAAAAATATTTTTTAAAACCTTTTTTTTTTAAAATATAGTTTTACAGAATCTTGCACATTTCTAGGGAAATATAACATCACAAACGTTCTTAGTACCGTTGAGCGCATAAAACCTTCTTGTATATAATTATCCATGGATCCTAATTTGGATTTTTAAGGGATTGCGCAACGGTCATGCGATACAGAGGCAGAAGATATTTCTTCAAAATATGTGTGCTGTCCAACTGCAAATAGATTATAAACTTTACCATAAAATCCCATCAATCACCACCTGAAGCTTTATAAATATAATAAGTCTGTTCTTTTATTGTTCCATTGGTGATTTTCATAGAAGTGCTGGGGGTATTGTTTTAAAGAGAGGTTGTAGAAGCAGTTTGACCCCTTTGGGGGTGTCATGAAAATCTGTGATGAGCCTAACTATGATGGAAAGCATTCTGTCAAAAATACGATGTAACTCACAGCATCTCCTGCTCCTCAACAAAGCCGCTTCTGTCATTATCTACGAATTGGAAGAGAGTTTTCACTTCGTGGGGTGCCTTTTTCACTAACCCACAAGTTTGGAAAAATTTCTTGTAGTTAAAGGTGTCAGGAGCTGCATGGAAAAAACAGAAATATCTGTTAGCAGAAATCTATACATTTTCTAACGTGTTGGCAGAAGAGGGCAAACTTTTGGGTCATACAGTTTATGTTGTTCTGTTGTTTGGAAAAGGACTGATAACAATGGGTTTTTATTACTTATCTAGACCATAAAGTGTCCTGTGTGCCATTACACAGTGTGGATTATTCCCATTCTTTAGTGGCCACACGCTAGTAAAATGTTAGAATGTAGCAGACAGACTCTAATTTAATGTTGGCTTTAATGTATCAGGGACATCAAAGCCAAGGAATTAAAAGGGGTGGAAGGTCCACTTATTTTCTGCACTTACCCATAAAAAATAGAACATAATACAAATTGTAACAATGTTTTATTACAGGGTTACACATAACAAAATACACAATTATTGTGTTGTCACCATAGCAACCAATGTTATAGCTCAGGTAACTGGATCATTAATTTGGTTGCTATAGTAAGACCTCTTAGCACAACGGAATCACTTTTTCTACATTACGTGTCACCACAACAGTCATAAAGATGTTTGAAGGATAATTATTGAAGATCTCTTATAGATGTAGAAGTCATTTTCTTTACCTTCGCACTCCTTCAGCGCAGCAGCAATATCAGAAGGATTTAGGATATCTGTGATGCTCATTTTGGAACTGTAAATAGAAGCAGAAGCCATTGTCAGGACACATGAAAATGTTACGTGCATTCTGAAGTAGGTACATCTGATTCATAACATGTTTTCCTCTGAGCCATTCTATTATCTGTAAATTACAGATAACAGAAAATAGACCAGTATTCATTAAATTGTTGCTCGGTTAGCACTACTGAGGTGTATTGCTTCATGTGCTGTACCCAATCCCTAAATTCAAAGTTTATAATAAGATATTAATGACTAGGTTATGGGTAAGAAACTACAATTCCTATAGTTATATATAACGGTACCATAATTCTTACAGTTATATATAATTCTTATATATATATATGATGTTTTAGACCAGTTGCAATACCTATATATTATCTGTAAAATACCATTCAATGAGACATCAGATATAAAAAAACCTGACGATTTATCCACAGCAAGCAATTAAAAGATTCAACCCATAACTACACTATTATACATACTGTTCACTTATGCTGATGAAGTCTTTCTATACAAAGGCATAGTGCTTTTACCACTTAAAGTGACTGAATTCAGAATATTTTTACCCACTGGTTATAATAAAGAGGGTTTTGGTTACCACCAAGTGCAAGTCACTACAATAAAATTTTTTATGATGGTCTATTAAAGCATTGCAGGGTCAACTAATATATGGTTCCCAGGTGTGCTTCTCAGTTCTTAACCCATCAGATTAGTCTTCTAAGTTCCGTGTTATCCCTCCATCTAAATAAACCCACCAGATTTGTCTTGTAAGTTCCATCTAAGAAAACCTTAGAAGATTCTTACCTTTGGTGGTGCTGAGTAAGAAGAGGATGTGTAAGGTAGGAGAGCTGTGAAGGGAAGGGAAAAGCTGAGTTTATATAGGATCATCCGTGTGACAATTAGCATTACTTAGGTTACCCAGCCAGGGATCAAGTGTATCATTTCATGACCAGCTCAAATGTCTTGCCCTACCCTCTACTTTTTAGAACTGCTACATATACCTTAATGTAATGCTTTATAACATTTCTCAATTGGTGGTTTTCTTAAACTGTGAGCCAAATTAACTAAAAAGGGAATTCCCATTGTACAGCGCTACGGAATTTGATGGTGCTATATAAAACAATTAATAATTCCTATTAACAAGAAAGTGCGCAGCACAAAGCAGCACTGCCGTATGGATTTTGCATAAGACCCACTTTAAATGGGCCAGTAATATCTGGATTCAGGGAAAAATGCCTGAAAACACAGGTTTGCTGTTTTTAAACCGGTGTCACTCAAATAATTCTCTCACTTTTCGGTAGACTGCCATCTCTATTGTGCCATCCAGCCAGATGTTGACTGAGGCACAAGTTATTTTATTAGATCTAGCTGGTAATTGTTAATGGTTCCTATACAATCACCTGGATTTTATTATTCAAAAGAGCAAATTAAGCTCTATGAATTTATAGAAATATAAATTTCTGACAATATATATATATATATAATAAATATATAATATATACCGATATAATATTTATTTTATGAAGGATATATAGTGTATATTATACGGTTATATATTTATTAGAATATAATATTAAGTATATATGAAGTTATTCATTCCAATCATTTGACTACCTCAACCCACCACTATTGTATATGGTACCAAATAGTTAATTTTTTAATTTCTGTTTTCAGCTTATAACTTTTTTAAAAAGTTCTCCCATTCCAATTAAAACAACTCGTCCAATTCATATAAATAGTGGGGGTGTTTAGCAGTTGGTTGGCTTTAAAATTTAAATTTTATCCTTTTTTCATCTGTTTATTGTAAGATATAACTGTAATAAAATATTTGCAACCCATGCTCCACCAATATACAGACATTTGTTTGAATAGGCAACAGACAATTTATAAATAATAAATACTATTTCGTGTATGTAACAAATATCTGCATGTCAAATACATGTAACATATACATCTACCTGTACAACATATGAATAAATAATTCAGGTAGGTGTCAAAAATTTTATAAAAGTTGCATAGAGATATATAAATAGACATCTTTAACCTCTCTATGTTCAGTGAATCAACATTCTAAGAATGTTTTAAAATAATTGCAGCATTAACAAATAATAAACAGATTTTTTTTTATTTCATAGCTATTACAATAAGACGGTAACCTGGGGTAAGAAATGTTTCAAATAGGCCATTTTTTTCTCGTACTAGATCAAATTTAAGCGTTTTTAGAAAATGTGTTTGTTAGATACATATGTATATAAAACTATAGCATTTTGAATGTGTTTTTTTCCATTGTGCTTGGATCTTACAATACTGGGAAAGTATAACTATATATAAGTATATATAAAAGTAGTTAAGACGAAAAGGGACTGAACTGGGCTGAGAAAGCTTGCGTGGCGTGGCATAACTCGTCAAGAGACGACAAGTCCAAGCCAGAGCTCAACCACTTCTCAATCGGTATTTTTTCCAGAAAAGCTTGTATATCAGATACTTAAGAGTTTATGTTCCAGGCAAGTCGTGTGGCTTGATGTACAGAGTCTGGGGTCCATTTTGGCCCATTCTCCGCGTGTTCTACCCCATTGGTAGTTTAACAACGTCTATCAGGTGTTATTCCCACTCCTTTTCAACAGTAATCCCTGTGTGTGTCATATCTTCCCCTTTCCAGTCATACCTTTTAATAGATACAATTCTTCCAAAACTAACCATTAAATGCCGCTGGTAGCCTTTTCTGTTTAAGTGAATAATCCAGCCTCTTTTGGCCAAACGGAGGGTATAACATAATACTCTGACCGCATGCAAAAATGAGTTGTGGTGTATGAAAGATGAATGTACAACCGTACCAACCAGGGGCCCTTAATTATTAAACAATTATTATAACTAATAAAGGTGGCAGCAAATATATAAACATAATATAAATGAGAGGTTTGGTTATATGATTGCTACATCAGTTGTGTTCTTGGTGAGATCGGAATCACCAGTTTGGACCGAAGACTTATATTTACTGATGAAAATACAGTTATAACCAATCCTATTTTCTTCCTTTAGTGACTCCCAAAAATAATTGGGCCAGGTCCATATAGGCCTGTTATTAGGCAAGTGCGCCTGGTGGGCAGTTGCCCCATGACACCTCCCAACCAGCGTCTATACATTTGGTGCTGCCCATAAATACAATATCATTGTATTGTCAGAGGAGGCTGGTATGATAGCCTTAGATGAATGGTGGACCTCCAGGAACATTCCCAAACTCCATGTCCAAATGTTGATGTCCAGCCTTGTGTTGGGAGTTTGTGTACATGTATTGTAAGTTTTTGCTACAAAACTTTTGAGGAAAGTAGATGATCAAAACAGCTTTCAAAAAGCTATTAAAATAATAATAAAAAAGCACTCAAGCACTTTGTAGATGGCATCATTCACCAACTTGAAGCAGATAGCACATAGGGGTAGATGCTCTGGCTGTTTACTGCGAAGATCCTCAATGTTTGAAATTCAATTCCTTGGCCAAAAGCGATGCTGATCCTAACAGACAGATACGTTTCAAAATACGAAGAAGCCTGAATTTCAGAATGAAGTTGATGTCATTGTATATTGAGACAAGTTGGAATCTCGAGTTACCGGCATTATTTATTTATAAAATCTACTCCTCATCTGAAACACGTCGTCCCTTAGGCTACAATTAGGCAGAATGAAATAATTGGTGTGACCAATGGAGGCAAACAATACATAGATGGGGCAAAAAAAACCCTGCTGATTTGATGAAACGCCTAAATATTGCAGGAAGAAGGGAAAAAGTTTCCCAGCCAGCTTGATTGACTGATGTGTTACAGGAGCAGGCCGAAGAAGTCTTAAACTGGATTTGGGGTATTTCTATCTGGTACTCTAATGTCTCAGTTGCCCTGACCCATACTACGTAAATACTTGCTTTGCATGTGTATATATTTCTGATATCATCCATATGACTTTAAAACAGTAATTGCACTGGGAAGGTTATGTTCTTATAAAAGTAATATAGATCAACAAGACACTGTTAATGTTTGGGCTTACAGGTAAATTCCAAATAGTCCGCATTGTAAGGGCCACATGTCAAATGACTGGAATTTGTAAGTCTCTTTGGAGTTTAAGGTTTTTACTTTTTTGGTTTATTAAAATGTAACTAATGCATCCAACGCTGGTGGGTTTTCCACTGCATGTTTAGTGAATAAACCCCCAAATGTGGGATTCATTCAGCCTGTTTCCCCATACGCCTGCTGGGGGCAATCTCATAATGGGAAAGGAGATTGTGTTGGATTTTCTTGTAACTATATGCCTACACGGCATCGTCTTGCACAAGGATATTAAATACAGGGAGTTCTGCTATGGCTTCTCAAATACATTTGAGACACAGGGATCTGTGGATCAGTAAATTCCTGCTTTAACGTAAAATTGATTCCTGTTTTAGTGAAAACACAACTTTTTTTATTTTATTTTTTTACCACTGGTTTTGCCACTTTAAATTGAATTTTATTAAATTCTAAAAATTATAAAATGTGATTTGCTCCTATTTTACTCAACAAAATGTAAACAAGACCCATAAGTCATTGGGAATGCCGTTCTGTGCACATCATGTCACACGTATGCACTCCTGCAGAGGGTGTCCCAGGGAACGTGGAGAGGATCTTATGCCTTATTGAGCAGGTATTGCCTGGGGTCACTGCTGGTGAAAGCGGAGATAGGGTGGGGGAGGTGGTATCTGGGACATAAAGCTGGGTATGCAGCAAGAGGGGTAGTAGGGGTAATATGTTTAGGGAGACTTAGTTCTTGGCTTGCTCAACCCAACATGTTTGCCAGTTTGTTAGGGCAGGGCAGCTGGCATGGGCAGGCACTGGAAGACAAACACAAAACTGTACAGGTCCCAGGCAGGAATTGGCTTTAGAACGGCATCCAGGGTAAACCCAGTGTATGGGGTTTAATGACCAGTGACTACACTTGTTTTTAGTTTGCAAGAGGGAATTAGAACTTTTAATAATAATAAAGTTTTATTTGTTTTAGTGCGCTCTTTTCTTTATATTTCATTCTATGTAGGTCATTTCCCTCGTTTTGGAGAATGAATCTTAATGACATTTTAGAGATTGTGTACAACATTAATACAACAAAGTAACAAATACAAAAGAAACAAATTAAAACCAACGTGGCTTTAATTGAACTTGAGGCCAGAAAGATTCATAGTATAAGGAAAAGAAATCCAGAGCACAAACGTGAGCCTTCTCGTCCTAGCCGGAAAGCCCACCAGAAGTAAAAAAAAAAAAAATAAAAACCGGATGCTGCCGGTGTAAATCACTTGCATAAAAGGGGGGTAAACAGAAAATACCTTACATGTTTTACCTCCACAGACGCTTCATCATAGGCTCATCATGTTCCAGGCTATGCTTTTGCCTTAGTGCCTACTAAAATATATTGGGCAACTGGCTACTACACCATTGGAAGAGGGTTGTCTGGATTTAAACCACCAACTTTTTGTGTGCAGCTCCTGCACCTTGCAGACTCACAAGTTATTCACAATTCCCGTGCTAGTGCTTTCTTCTGGACTATAGGCACGGGACGTGGTCACCTGCCAGCTATCTGTCGTTACCTCTCGTTATATCTCATTCCCATCCCTATATAATTCTGCTGCCTTATATCCCCACTGGCCTCGTGCGATCTAGCTGTTAGTTTGCTGGTAGAAGTGTCTCATCCGCAAGTCCCACAGCCACTCAAACCCAAGGGGTCAACTTGAGGGGGAACTGGTTGGAGGTTGAGGAAAACTCTATTTTGAATTCGAGAGGTACATTTCTTTGCCTGACCGTCCATCCATCTCTCACCAAGGACTCCCTGTCTCTGGGAAACATGACTGGGATGAGATCGATAATTTAATCATTTGGGGTGGAGGAGCAGCGGAGATAAGTTTGGAGAGATTCAGACTGGCCATTGAGAGACATCAGCAGAGAGTGGAAGAGGTGAAGGTGTCTTTCCTGATGAATGAAAGGCGCGAGCTGTATCTCACATACCTACGGAAGAAAGCAAGTCAACAAGAAGATAGTGATCAACAGTATCAAAAGCTGCAGAGAGATCCAGAAATATTAGCAGGGAGAAGTGACCTTTGGCTTTGGCAAACAGCAAGTCATTGGATACGTTTGTTTGAGCCATTTCAGCAAAGTGAAGGGGTCTGAAACCAGATTGTAGAGGACCAAGGAGGCAATTAGAGGGGAGGAAGGTGATTATACACAGAAAGGGAGTAGAGATAGGGCAGTAGTTAGATAAGTAAGATCTAAGGAAGGTAATACAACCAGAGGATAAGGAAAGGTTGACAGACAAAGGGAGGGGGGAGAGAGAGTTTAGCAATGTGTGATGAGATAGGGTCAGGGGCACAGGTTGTTGGGTGAGAGGAATAAATGAGAATGTCAAGTTGTTACTTTTTTAGGGAAAACATTTAGAGTGGTTAAGTAGGTTAGGCAGTGGTGGTTGGTGTAGATGTTGCAGAGCAGCAATCTGATAGTTGTAGAGTTGTAGTAAGAGAGGGCAGAATTGTAAGAGTGTAACATAAATATGTAGTGAATAAAGTTCTCAGTAGATTGCAGTGTAATTTGTATGCCATGGTTGACATCTTAGTGGGGATAGCGTTGGGCAATTGAGAGATGAGGGAAGTGTGTTGTTAGGAGACTGTTGCGTTTGGACTGGAAAGGACTAACATGGAAGGTAGAACAGATTCCCGTGGAGCTGAGACTAGGAGAAGGGTATTATTTGGCAGTTATCTATAAATATAAGGGAGGGCACTGTGTGTTACTTTGCTATGTGGCAGTGTAGGGTAAAAGGTTAGAAGATGGCGGTCAAAAAGAGGGAAGAGAGAGAGATAACTTGATCAAGTGAGTGTCCCTCAGCATGTGTGGCAAAATAAGTCCATTGGGAAAGACCGAAAGAGGAGGATAGAGAGAGGAGTTTGGAGCTGGATGAGTTGCAAGACATGTTGTGCTGAATGTTGAAATCACCCAGAAAGAGACGGGGAAAGACAGAAGAGAAAAAAAGAAGGGGAATCGAGCAGAAAAATAGTCAAACAACTGTGAGCGATAAATCACTGCAATGTCAAGAGAGAATGGAGAGAAGAGATGGATTGTATGAGCTGCAAAAGAATGGAATGAAAGTCAGGGAAGACTCTGTGTTTGCTGAAAGGTGCAGTTAGTGGAGAGAAGGGAACTTATACCACCACCCTTTCTATCACATGTAGGACCCCCAAGGATGGTGCAGCAGGATCTGTCAGAGGTTAAAGGCATCAGAGATAAATAGATCATGTATGGTAGCACAGTAGAAGGAGGGGTTGTAGTTAGAAATGAGTTTGAAATATGTAGGGGGCTAGGATTAGGAGAAAAGTCAAATGTAAAAAGAAAATGGAGCAAGAAGTGGAAAGATGAAGGAATATATTGCAGACCTTATGAGGTCTGTAGGGGAGAGTGTAAAATATACTGTTAAACTGGACAGGGGGCAGAAAGAGGGCAGATATTATAAAAGGGGCTAATGGAGCAGAAAAAGAGAAAAATAATCAGAAGACAGGCATGATATAAATTATACCAAATAAAAACAACCAGAAAATAGCACATAGCTCAGGAATGTCCATACTGGGTTATCCAGCAAGAGCAAAGGGTAAATCTGGCACAGAAACAGGAAAAAATTATACAGAAAAGTAGATGAAAATGGGGATCTCTTATTCCAGTCCGTAAATCTGCAGATTAGACAGTGTATGCATTGTCCTTTCTCTAGACACCAGGACCATAACCCATTTACATAAACTATGTAGTAGTTCAACGTACATCATTTCTTTTACTGGAGCCTTTCCGATGTAAGTTTGAGTATATCTTGTAGTGCCAGGCTTCAAAGAATGACCTTCTGCACAGAGCCGCTGCTAGAAGGACCCTATAACGGTGCCATAGCGGTTTGCTGCAAAATGTAGATTTGAGTAGATCTCTTGCTATTAACTCTCTGGTATGTCCGCCTGGCAGTGCGTAATATTTCATCGGGATTTCTTGCATTGCGATCACACAGTCCATATGCTGAACAGCTCAGCAACATGCCATGGCTGTAATTGAAACATAACCTAAAGCTCAAGATCTGTTCAGGGTTCACATGGCAGCCCTTAACCCATGCAGAGCCAGAGACCAAGATTTGGGGGTTTGGGGTAAAAGAAATCCTTGGCGAAAGCCTGTGTAAACAAGAATTCACTGTGCTGATAAACCAGAAACTTGTAAATTAAAACTCTATGCTTCATCAATTTTCAATTAACTAAAAGTGTAATTTTTGTCCTTTGTTATCTGTACTGTCTATTATTCTTTAGTATGTGAGAGACTCCTCGCAATAAAGCAATTCTTCTTAAATGTCCAAACAGAATGGTACAAGTAGTAGTTAAAAAACTGTACAAATGTTCTAATTCCCATCTACAGGTCAAATAAGTGGTGTGGTTACAGAAAATTATATTATGTTTTTTATAGAATACAAGATTATTAAAGGAAGGCGGCCAAAATGTTTGTGTTATTAAATCTTATAATAAATTAATGCATTTTTAAAAATTATATTATTTCTCTGCAGAAATTTTGTGATTAGTGCTGATAATCAATTCATTTATTGTTTATTATTAATAATTATTTATTTTGTATTATTTTTATATGTAAATCACAATTATTTTAACACCTTGACAGTTTTAAGTGCTCATTTTAGTTCGTCCACAATTTATCACCTTTTTATCTTTTATTTATATATATTTTTTTATCAGGTTAGACCCCATATATTATAAACTCTATGAAAAAACACTAAGAATTTCAAAGAATTGTTTTTCAGTTGATTGTGTTGTTTACCTAAAATCAGTAGGTGATACTATTCATTTCTTTAACTTTGTACCCAAATCAGTGTTCTAAAATGTGTTAAAGGATAAACATAAATGCCATGAGAATTTTTTTTTATTTAAAGATATTTTTATTTTTGTTTTTCCATCTTCCAGCCACAACTTCAACATTGTGATTGGTCAAAATCTTTAAGCTCCATCCATAAATACTTATGACATAACACCGAATGAACAGAAAATCTGTACATTGTAAGATCTTTCAATAGTCCCAAAAAAGCGTTAACACATTTTACCAATGCCATGAGACAGTATAAAAATGCACAAATAAGTGCTAGCTGTGGATGAGGTGTCGGTTGGGTGAGAAATGAGGGTTCAATCCTTGTCTTTGGTCTTAGGCTGTTTATGCCTTTACCAGAGCCTGGAACTCTGCAGAAAGAAATGGAGAACATGTTGTTAAATACTACTGTTTAGAAATGTTGATTGTTAATACTTCTTGCTTATGAAATCCCATTGATTTGTTTCATTTAACCATTTCTGTTTTAATTTAGTGTTAACCTCCATGTTCATCTTGTAGTCAGTACTAGTTCTCCTGGCTTGGCTCTTGGTCTATATATGGTCTACTCTTCAAGTAGTTCGAGGACTGACTGCAAAACCTGCTGCCAGGGCAGATTCCTAGTATAAAAACAGCACCCTCTGCATATTTTGCCTACCATCCCAACTAGGGTTACTACTAGATGCTCTTGAGTATCAATGATATCAAGTAATGATGCACTACAATTTGGATTTTTAGCTTGAAATAACGAATAAACAAATTAAAGAGCGCTCACCATCTATTCCAATTTTGCCATCACCATCGGAGTCACCAGCTGCCAAGAATGCCTTGGTCTCAGCATCACTCAGAGCTCTGGCACCAGACTTGAAGTTCTTAAGGAAAAGCCTAGAAAACAAAATAAATATAAGTTAGGCACTCTATTATAACTTAGAAACTCTAGTATCCATAAATGTGTGATAGGATGGTGTCCCTGTTAAACTGTTGGATTACCAAGGGGACCATTATAAAGTTGACTGGGCTTAAATTTAATGCCAGTAATACCCAGTGAAGGTATGTTACATATGGCTATAGGGTCCAAACCTGGGTTTCCATTTAAATATAATGTTTAAAGTTCAAAGGTGCTTACTGGAGCTCCTCTTCCTCAATGTATCCACTCTGGTCCCTGTCAAGGATCTCGAAGACTTTCTTGACCTCGTCAGGGTTTTTTGCAGCCAATCCAACCTTCTGGAAGAAGGTCTTGTATGTAAATGATTCTGTAAATATTTAAAACAAAAAGAAGATTACATTTTTAAAACCATGGCAAAGTCAACTGAAGTGAAAAATCATCAAGCACATGTATTGGATACTTTCTCAAGATTTTCTGAAGCCGTTTACAAGATACAATTTTTCTGAAGTCATATTTTGGAAAAATCATCAAGCACATGTATTGGATACTTTCTCAAGATTTTCTGAAGCCGTTTACAAGATACAATTTTTCTGAAGTCATATTTTGGAAATCGTAGATAAAAAGATTGCTTAGTTATTTCTATCAATTTATTAAAGTTTGAAAGAAAATGTCACATTTCACATATTTTTGTTAAAAATCAGTAATTGTTTTTTGATCAAATTTTTTTACAAGCGGGTTATGTGCTATTATATTAATATTGAATTTGTATGATATTTTGTTTTGCGTTTATATTGAAACAAGAAAAAAAGTTAGTTTTACTTACCCTGTACACAGGTCAGAGCAGCTTCAATGTCCTTTGCTGAGAGGATGTCAGTGATAGACATGGTTGTGCTGTTTAAAAAAAATAAATATGTTTTTAGACATTTGGTACAAGCTTATATTGTGTTTGCAAGCTTGTTTCGCAGATATGCAAACTACCCAAGTTTACCATCCATTTCCACCACATGCTTAAAAAAACTATTGGATCCCCCAAAAAGTCCAAAAACTAATTAAGTCTAATGTTTAAAAAATCTGCTAAATGATTTGCAACCAAGGCTAATGATATGCTGGAGGTGATTTAAAAAAAAAATATAAAACTTCATGTCTTAATTCAAATCTGATGAAGTTGACTCTTCTTCATCTCTTAAATCCAGCAGTCACAAGTGTTTAGTTATGTTCTTTATATGCTCCTTTCATTTCGATCTCTTAGTATCCGTCTGCCCTGATGCTCCCTTCTCTTCCATGGTTCCTTGTCTTGCAGTCCCTTAATGAGTTCCCCCTACTCCTTGTTGCCTTGGGTCTGTTCCCCTTACCTTGTGGTGTTCTTGGCTGGTCAAGGAGAGAATCTGCTTGGCAGTGGAGAAGTTGCTGTGTGTCTTCCCTCAGGGCTAGCCCCACTTATATACCTTAAGATGTATACCATATACAGATTTTAGGTCCCAGCGTCACAGATAGGGAATGGTGTCAAATGAACTTGCCTAACTAATCATCTAGCACTATTTTTATCCCAAGAGAATACTCATGATATTTGCAAACGCAATAAGACTAGATGTGCAAAAGAAACCTCAAGTGGATATGATTTCTTGTACTTTACGAAGCAAGCAGGAACCTCTGCTATCAGAAAGATACAAATTAGTGTTTGTTAAATTATTTCTATCCATATAAACATTGTATGTTACATTTAATGAGACTATTTCAACGCGTACATGGATGAAATTCAAAATAGCACTAGCGGTATCTGTATGACATCATAATGTAAAATCTTATTTGTGGTTTACAAAAAGATCAGGCCATTAAATGAAAGTTAGAGAGGCAGATTAGGGATGCAATCTTTGCCATACCACACTAAAAGGACCAGTGCTAAAAAGAAATGGATGTTTTATTTTATTAAAACACAAATCATTTTCACGATCATGGTTCAAAAAATGATAGACCTTTCAGTTAACTGAATAAATAGAATAGTAGGCTTTTATCGAAAATACAATAAATAAGTTGTAATTTATTTGCACGCGGGACACGTGAGAGATGCATTGTAATTTTTAATGGGGCAACCAAGCCATCACATTATATAATAAGAAAAATGCATGTGCTAATGTGCTGTTAATGAATACAATTTGTCTTTTTTTTATATATACGGTATATATTCTCCCTTGATAGGCAGAGAGTGACGAGTCTAACCCATTGAGTTGGGATTGGCGTGGGAAGGGTTAATGACGTTTTGCTTCGAGTGCACCCTTTCCATCATTTGGTAACAAATAGCCGTGGAGCAGCTGCTGTGGTTAAAGGGTTAAACGGTTTCTGACAGGCAGAGCTGTGAGCCAGCTGAATGTGCTGTCTTCAGCCCCCACTTACAAATCTTGTGTTACATGTTCTCATGTATTCTTTCACAAGTTCCAGGATATATCCAGACCAAAGCAGTTTGGTTTTCTTTACCCCATGATATTCTTTCAGGGGGAAATTATTTGTTATGTGTTTGATCACGTTATGTATGGATTGTATGTAGTTTTCTATAAAGTTAATTATCACAACTACTAGTTGGTTGAAAGGAATAATAATTCTCTGCTGATGGATCTGCATCTGTCACAGTGCTTGGCTTGATGTTCAAAGACTTCCAGAACAGATTTAGGTCATCGTAGTGAACCGAATGGCTCGTGTAGAAGAACTACCATCGTCAAACCCAAAGAAACCATAATAAATCATAAAATCCAAAAAAGGTTATAGAGCCTTACTTCCAGGAAGAGCATAGACTCTATAATCCTCCTTGAAGGAGTCACATGTCGGTTTATTGCAGGCGTTCTAATCTATTTATGGTACAGTGTTAAAGTCCCGGCTCAAAACTTGTGGGAAAAATAGCAATATTTGGTGCTTCGGCAAAAATTAGGGACTGCTTATTCTTCTATCACAGTATGGTTCCTACGTTTTCCAACTCTTCTTACTGCTGTGTCTGTTGCATGCGTTAGTTCTGTAATGTTATGATGTCATGGGAACTGAGATTAACATTAATATAGAGATCTAATTCCTGGGAAGTCCTGGAGGTTTGGAGTAGATCTTTTTATTATGACTTTCCAAGAAAAATCTAAATGCATTAGTAACATGAGATGTATACCATCGTAAACATAGTTACAGGTTGCAGTAAACAGGGAATATTCCCTATTTGCTTGACTTCCTTGTTACCGCTCCACGCCAGAAAATTATATTCTAGGCACATCTAGTGTTACTGCATAGATCTGACCTAAAATATTTTTTAAATCCACGATAACATTTTGTGGTTTATTTGGGGCTGCGTAGGCAACAAAGTGTCCTCTCTCGTACCGATCAATGAGATGACATTGAGTGGAAACCAGTCAAGCTCAAGCGGTAATTGGGAGTTTTTATCAAAAACATAATCTCAAAAAAGCTAAGCAGCAATCCATACCAAGGTAAGTGGTTCCCTTCACTATTAATACTCCAGAAAAACATAATTGCTAAAACTCACAAGATTACGCTATGGAAAAAAAATGGCCAAAAATCTCAAAACCAACTCTTCAGTATAATTTTTTTTATTGCCAGAGCCTATTGATCCATTCGATTGTAATGACCGTGGAAGTGCCAATATAGTGGCAAACATTATTTCTTTTGGAACTAGAACAGAGCAATGATGCAACACTTAGAATTTATGCATGTGGTCTGTTGACTCCAGGTCACCGCCTTTACACTTTAAGAGCTTTCTCTGAAATGAAGTTTGACACAGTTATTCATAACTCGTGTAGCGGTGATATCATATAACTTGGCTGTAAGACACTCCCCAATTTCATTTTAGCAACGAGTTTTCATATCCCCTGTGTATGCTTGCTGCGTTATGTAAAAGGATTTTGAACATTGAAAGGGTTCTTTTAATGTAGATCTGTAGACATTTTGTAAGAGTTGGCCTGTGTATGATGAAGACGCCATGGACTTTGAAATCAATAATACAATCCAGTTGGCTTCCAGTTTTCACAATACATCGCATCCATTCACTGTATGCATATCCATTCCACATGTAAAGATAAGTAAGGCTTATGCAGTAAGGCTAAAAAAATATATAGTCCACCAAGTTCCGTCCTTGTAAGATTAACTACTCACATTAGCGTTATCGTATAAAGCAGTGGTTCTCAACCATCCTAATGCCGTGACCTTTTAATACAGATCCTCATGATGTAATTATATATTGTGAAATATGTGTTTTCCGATGGTCTTAGGCGACCCCTGTGAAAGGGTCGTTTGACCCCCAAAGGGGTCGCGACCCACAGGTTGAGAACCGCTGGTATAAAGACTGAACTTCTGTGACTCCAAAGGTAGTAGGAACAATCCATGGCCCTACTCCTATTTAAGTAAAAAGTACTGATGAATGGCATTCCTAACACCTCTTAAAAGCATCTACACAGCCTGATGTCTCCAAATCCAGAGACCGCGTTCCAGAGTTTACTGCCACCACTGTAAATACTGCCCCTCGCTGTTTAAGATGGATCTATGGCTTCTCTTATATGGCTGATGATAAAATTAGCACCATGAGACATACTCATCCGGATTGTAATAATGCAGGGTAGACCCCCTCACTTCATACTTTCCGGGAAAGCGTTCGTTGCCTGGGGTTCCAGACAGGGAAGCCATATTTAGTCCCATCTACTCCCCACCCAGGTCCCATCCACTCCTGCCTTCTTATCAGAAGAGGAACAGTCCAGGACCATTTAACGGAGCAGGAACTGTGTGGAGTTTGCCAGCCGTGTACGCTCTTGCATTGTAAGACAGTCGGCATGTGGTAACAGAAATACCACATACTTCCAGCGTGTGAAAGATTTTAGCTGTCAAGATAATTTTCAAATAAACATCAAGCTTATTAATGGGTTTCATGGTTAAGTGATGCGCCAACCTGCTAACTTTACTGGTGTATACGGCCTTGCAAAGTGGACCTTAAAGAAGCATTCTACGTTCTACGGTGATACTGTTGCAGGTTTAAGTGTGCTATAGTTCTTCTTATTATTACATTTTATTTATATAGTAACAAAGTGGGTAAAATGAGGGGTTCAGCGCATGAACGAAGACAACTTAAATGCATGAATCCATAGAAATCAAAATGACATACCCAATAAAGGAAAAAGGGTCAGTAACTCATTTGGGGACATGGTTATCTTGCCGGCGGCTCTATCCAGTTTTATAGTAGTGACTGTGGGTTGTTGTCGGCAAGCTCTGTCACCACCACCACCTAGCTATAGGTGCTGTGCATTGTTGGTACTACTCCTTCGATACAAGACAATAAGGATTTTAGTCTTCTCTGTAATACTGCTCTTGGCGATGTATCCATTGGTCAGCACAAGATAATAATATGTATCTAAGTGTCTAGGTGTAACCATAGTATCACTCCTCATAGCACCTCATTCCCCAACCCATCACTCAACATACCCTGGTAATTTAGATGATCCCCTTAATTGCTTTCCTTCCACCTCTGAGGAAGACGAATTTCCAATGGAGGCACAGCTGTGCATAGAGTTTGATTTGAAAGTTGTAAAATGCAACACGATCTTACAACTTAACAGCCATTTGCCTATAAATAACATAACAAGAATGTGTAGTTGATGGATTTAAAGAGATTTTTTCGTGGCGTGTAAATGAGTGTGCGCACGCTTAGTTCCATATGACATATAATTGAGTAACTAGGAGCAGATTTGGAAAATTGTTTTATGATACATGCATGTATTTTACAACTATTTCATTTTCTTTCTTTCTTTCACTTCAAAGTCTTATTACGCATTAAATTATGTATTATACAGCACCAGCTCAGTCATTCTTGATGGAGAACCCTGCCAGTGTTGGCTCTTCATAATTAATAATGATGTAAGGGGGCTAAAACCCCCAAATTTCCTGTAATTAGGCTCAAACTGGCCATTTAGCGCACTGGGCAAATGCTGTCATCTCTCCTTGCACATCCGATCTCCACCGGTTGGAAATGCCCGGCTGCACGCTGAGAATAAAAATGGCCTTAAAGTGCCAATACTGCTACGTGGTCCCCAGTCCGGCCGTGTCTGCAACTCTCCCTTTAGCGAATAAACTAAATAAATAAATTAATAAAACAACTAATAAATTGTTGTTTTGTGTTTGAAGCAATGGGTTTCAGTGAAGCTAGGTTTTGATGGGTTATCTGGTATAGAATTTGATGGGAAGAGATTGTCCAAAGCTCATCTTAGGGAAAGATGCTTCCCAGGGCAGGCTACCTGGAGCTCTCCGTCTTCTGGGAGAGTGACTTTGTGTAAGGGTGGGAATTGGCCCCTTCATGGAGAAAAAAGAAACGCAAGGGAGTAGGCTCTGGATCAAACCCATATACTTCTCACGTATGAACAATGGACTTGGCAGAGTCCAACCAACCTAAAACACAATACTTCAGATTGTGTTTTGAATTCCATTGTATGAAACCTAAAAAGACAGTAACATGTATTTATTTTACCAAAAAGAAAACTTTATGTCGTGTGATTTCCACTTGGAGCTGAAAAGAAATTGTCCTGTTGCCCACGTGAACAAACAGAGGATTATACTTTACGGTGGAACAGCTGTTCATTCCCCAGAGAGGCAAAATGATTCTGCTGGTCTAAGCCTTGAGTATATGAGCTGTGAATAGGCCTGTGAATTAGTCAGGTTTTACAGCATTAGTGAACAATTATGAAGAGTTCGGGATAGAAAATAACAAAAATTCCTGAGTGAGAACTACAAAAATTAACATATTTCTAGTGCGAATGAATGAAATAAATAAATTTATTAAACGTGTTTTTGTTCATCAATCAGTGTTACTGCTTTGTAGATATCTACTTTAACTGTCAAATATCTAATTAATATTTGCTGTCCTGAAGTTCTCTCCCTTCTTCTTACTCTTACTAAGACTGTCTGAACCAATCAACAACAATGTGTAACATAGCAATATGGGAGAATACAAGTTAAAATACCGTTTCCCAATGGTTCACTACACTATATTCCTTATTCTAATCTATAAACATCCTTAAATTATGTATTTAATATATGCAACTGTAGAATGTAGGATTTGGAATAAAAAGAGACAAATTAGGTTTAAATTTAAAAGAGATTACATCATTTTCTATGTTCTATTTTAGTTCTTTGACCATTGATAGCCTCATTAGGTGGAATAAAACGGACTGATATTGCTGTATGTTATTATAGAAGCTGGCATATCGCCAGCTACATAATACGTACAGTGGCTTCGCATGAGCTATACATAGGGGGAATTTTGTTTGCACTGAGCAAACTGTGACAATACTTTGGGATCTGATTTACAGCTCATTTGGCAGTCTGGATTCCATGGTTTACCAACAAAAACATAAAAGAAACACATGTCCCAAGGCTTATCTTATTTCAAAATAGTTGTAAAAATCATTGTCAGCGTAAATTTAACCTTTCATTAGACGCCGCTCGGATTCAACTTGTTGAATGCTTTTGGACCAGGAAAAAGGTTGTATTGGTAATGCAGCTGTTGGAAACCGCATCTCCTAACATGCCCAACTATCCAGAATATATGCATTCCTTTTAGTCCCACGGGTCCTTCGTTGGACTTTATTGCTAAATTTAAATAACCATAACTGAAGATTGTCAATATGAGTTGACGGTGAGTCGTGTCAAAATATTTTATGACTTCCTGACCCCAAAAAGAGTCAGAATTCTATTAAGAGATAGCGGCCCCTTAAACATTCTAACCAACATTTTAAATGGGCAACTTTGATGTTAGGGGTGGGGTTAGGGGTGTGGTTTTTCCAAGACTTATTATGTGATATATTGATATTTTATATAAGGTGATAAGATATACAGGAAATCATCTCAATAATGTATTCTCATATGATTATGTTAATTCCGCCCCTCAATGTCCCCTTTCCTTATACTGATATGTAGCCACAAAAAAGTAATATTTTAGCTTAGTTCAATAGTGTTCATTTTTTATAGTAAAACATCTAAACCTAGCACTGTGGAGTTTGTACATTCAGTAGTACTAGGAGTGATCCACATTTAGTTATAAAACTGTTAAATTCAGCAGAGTAGGTAGAACATTTAAGTTGTAACGTGCATTACTAATGGTAGGACACCCATAAAAATATGTCCGAATACATTAACGCAACCGAGAAACGACAGTAAAAGAGCCCAGTAGATGAAGATGGGTTTGTAACGTAATACTCCAGTATGAGAGCCAACAAATACAAGATCATGGAATAATAAAAATGGATTGCCTTTTAATTTATAAGCTGCTGAGATTCAAGCTTAGGGTGAGAGCCGGGAAATGCCAACTTTGTGACCTACTAGGATGGGTAACAATCCAAGTGTCTATGTAAAACATTTCGCAAACTGAGAGGCCAAGGCTGAAGGCAGAGATGTATCTTGGCATGGTCCATTGGGGTGTCCCCATAGAGGGTTTCCCCAAGGTTATTTTGGTGAACATGAATTCTTAAAGCTGCAATACTTTCTTTAGTCGTTCCTCATCTTTATTGGATACTCATGTTTTTACAATGATGCATTTTATATAACTGTATCAGAGCTCAGAGGACTGTATCTAGTAGTAGCAGCTAGACTAAAATTAAAAGGATGACCAGACTAGCATAGACAAAAAATTGTAATGACTCTCAGATTATCATGGACAAGAATGCTTGATGGCTGTTGTAAAAGATGACCCCTGTCATCAGTTTTATAATTGGGGCGGGTGGTAAAATACAAGAGGACAGATAAAAGGAGACTCCATTGTCTGGTGCATACAGCTTGATAGCGGTAAAACAGAATGCACAATAATGGTCCAATATGCAAAGCTCCTTTAGCAGTTCCTTTGTTAAAATGCAAGGTAAGTGATATAAAATATATTGAGTAGTTACTTTTAGTTATTTACCAATTATTTTATAATTGATGGGTTAATGTTGACAAGGAGGTGTCATTGATATGACTTCTCTTAAGTATGACCTAAGATAGTTCCGGGTATATCATTTTTATATTGGGCCATTGAGTTCCTTCAGGCTGAAATTACACTGTGTTGACTGCGGACTCCAGGGTTTGATGCAGCGCCACAAATAACGACTTTCACTACATATCGTTTTATATGCACATAGGCGCTTCCTTCCTCATGTTCTTTTTTGGGTTGTTACTTTAGTATGGGGGCAACACTGTTTTCTCCAATCACAAGTCATGAACCATGCCACGATTCACCACTGAAGTCAGGACCAGTTTTAGGTCAGTGTTGGAATTCTAAATTACAGTCTACCAAGTTCTTTATATATTTGTGGGTGTCCTCGGGTGCTAGACATATACATTTGGCTTGAGTAGGAACATACTTTTCTATTAATTTTTGGCTTTGACTAGATAGGGTGTAGATTGCCATGTTGGACCAAAGTCCAAAAAGATGGAAAGATGAATGTTCTTATTCTCACTCCAGTTTCTTGTGCTGTGTTTAGAATATGATGGACTCACCAAAATACAATGGCTTCCTTTTTGTGGTGATGCTATCTGGTGTTAAAAGAGTTCAAGATTTGTTCGTTAGTCCTGAGGACATCTCAAACGTCAAATATTGGTTCCAAGTTCAGCTTATTGTTCACTTTCCAACAAAGTAAAACTTAGCATGTTAAAAGCCAGCTGCACGGCTTATTGGTCTTCATTCCTGCTGATGTTTTTCGGATCTCATCAACAAAAATTCCTTTCTACTGATTAATTTGGGACTATTTTAAGTTGAGTAATGAATTTGACAATTCAGCGTGTCCTCTACCGTTTCATCCACTAAGGAAATTCCAGTCTGGATTTGCTGGATCAGATATCCTGCACCTCAGCTGACTGAAAACCTCTGTCCCTGTTGTAGCTCAGCCATATGAGTCTAGAAAATCCCCCTCGCTCGAGCTTCTTTTACCTCTGTGGGTGATTTAAGTGGACTTTCCTCTAGGGGGAGCTAGCCTTAATTACAGAAATTGGGCAGATGGTTTGGAGAAGAGGACAACAGGAGGAAAAGGGGGTCTCTGTACAAATTAATACCCAAATTTGGCTAGTGTAGGATGAATGTGATTACTGGCAACTCCGGGTCTGTCATTTTATGAGAAATTATATAGAAGGTGGAAAAATATCATTCCAGATTATATCTGATGCCTACTCTTACACCTGTATATAACGTAATAACCCTGTTTCTTACTCCCTTTCACTTTAGTAATGACATAAAATTATAATAAGTGTTATTTTTGGATGTTGCTTATGTGTGAGCTGTCATCATGCTGTACGCCATCATAAGAGTAATACTAGAGTTTCAGAGGAACTGCATACTTCAAGTGAATTTCGGGTGCTAGAGGCTCATGTGTGGCCTTATATCTTCCTACCTCCACTGTTTGTAGGATTCCAGTCGTAAGTAATTGACGAATATATCCATGCTGCTGGGTTTATTAATTAAGAAAATGATAAATGATTACGTTGGAAGCGCGCAGTTTTATACTGTTTGACAGCATGACCCAAAATGTTTCTCAGTCTTGTTTATATTTTTATATCCATCTACTGTTAAAAGTCTAATAGTCGAAAGTTAACCCTTAAAAAGTTAAAAATGGTGGGTCATTTCCACACAGCAGCCCCTGCCCGCCTCTTTCCTTCATTAGCTTCAAGCAGGTGCCAAGTGTGCTCTGCAGCTATTCTGGTCCAACATACACTTGTATTTTAGCCGTTCTTTTACTTTTCAGCTGTTAAGATTTTGGCAGGATGTAAGTTATTGCTTCAGTTTAACTCCAGCAGGGTTCTCCAAAGTATTTGTTACCCATATCTTAAAAGAACTAAATTGTATAGCCCTCAAGTCAAGTCATATCATTCGCCTCTCTTAGGTCATAACCACATCTCTGGAAAGCTACCATGTTACTCAACAGAGGAAAGCTGGCACTATTTAGTCCACGGGGCAAGTTGAGTCAAGGTGGCCTGTAATGCAGTGTTCCAAACAACAAGCGGAAGATGGGTTGCTGCACTGTGCTGTTCCACACGCATTCTTCGAAAGGAACTACATAGAAGACGTATAAAGAGAGCACAATCATGATCAAAGCCAAATCCCCCATTGCCAGCCCTCCCCTACTACTCAAAGCACAGGAAAACGACGTTATATTTCAGTAGTTGAGCTCAGCGCCATCACACTACGCAGGTAACATAGCAATTTATGATGGAAAACACACAAATCCATCAAGCTCAGCCTTGCTATTGATCCAAAAGAAGGCCATTAAACTCACACAATGAAGTGTCTCAAAAAATGAAAAGTTTCTTCTTGACTCCAAAATGGCATCTGACTTCTCACTGGATCAACAAAGGATAACTAATCCTATTCTTCTTTGCTAAAACAATCATCTAGTCCATATTAAAGGCATCTATTATATGATAGCACAACATAATTGGGTAGTAAATTCCACATCTTTATTGTTGTTACTGTAAAGAACCTTTTCACTGCTTTAAGTGAAAAATCCTTTCTACAAATCTGAACGGGTGATCTCTAGTCTTATTATTGAACAGATCATCGGTGAACCAATAGCCAGTGGAAGAGAAAGATCACTAGCTGTCTGCGGTAGACTGCCAGGAATAATCTCTCGATGTACCTTGTGTACATCGTGTTTGGCCAAATAAGAGGGAGATCAATTGACTCATGAACTCCATCAGAGGCTTATCAGGATCCCCCAAAAGGGCTAAAGTTTCCTGACACTACCGTAGTATGACGCTTTCCCTGCATTTCCTATAACCAGAACACCGCAAAAATGTGGGAGATTGCTTTGGAACCAGTTTCTTTTTTGTTTTTTAGCTCAACCATGCTGAATACAAGAGATATTGATGAAGGGAATGAGTGAGGAATTACAGGTTTTCTAGGGCACCGTGTTTGTTCTACTTCCAGTACGATGTTTGCTTTGAGCCTTCTAAGCAGAAAATCTGGCTACCGACTATTTAATAATATCTGTGCTGTACAATGCATATCTAAATTGGTAGATTTAGGTATTATTTTTACTCCATAAAAAAAATGAATCCGTCCTCCATTTCTGTGTCTCTTTTGGGCTGTAGGCGACAAGATTTTTTTTTAATATTCCTCGCTTATGAATTTAAATATGGGGTCGCAGAAATCAACCCTGGGAGTAATCAAGAGACCTTGTAAAGAAAGTTAAATCTCTTTTAGCCTTTCCCCAGATGGCCCTTCGTACCGGTTAAAAATAGCTGTGTGGTGGAGACAGTACTGCTGAATAAGGGTAATGGGTGTGAAGCTTTATTTTTCAGCGTCTTGCATTCTTAAATACTCTTAACACAGCAATTGCTCTGCGGAACGCCGTTGGGAAACATATCAGCTATATTTCTAGTCTAATTCCGCTGCTAAAAAAATAAAATCTTTTTTTTTAATTTACTTATAATCAGGAATTTAAGGTCCAAGTCAAATGCCATCATCCTCTTGTGTCTAAACAACCCCATCAATAATTGCAATTACTGACTTTTAGAGTTAGGTGGTTGTTGTTGCAGGCACAGCCAAGACTTTTTATGGGAACTTGTAACCTAATCATAGGAGGGCCGGACCCTGACTGATTACCGCTAATGACATTTATAAAGAAAGTGTACTATTTAGGTCATATAGTATATAGAGTCTGTGTGTTCTGTATATACTCACAGATAACTTATACTTTATTAACTAGGGGGCTATGGGGATAGGTTACAAAAAAAGCGCAAGTACAAGTTTGACGAGACCGACAGGCAGGTATTGAGGTTGTGACTGGTGTCTTATTGGGGTGCTTGGTTTGGTGCTTTCCCACATCAGCCTACCATGACTTATGCCCATTATGCCCATTTACTCCCAGGATGAAGGTTTGTCTTTGTTAAACTGCCTGGAGGGGCTAAACTGTATGTCTGGGGTTGTTAGTTCCTTGTTGCAAAGGAAGTTTGCCTCACTTTTCTATCCCGGACTGCCCTTGTGGGCTGGATCAAACTGACATGTCGATGAAACTTTTATCTGTCTAATGGCACAAAGTGAGCTAAAACCAGAAATGCTCCTGAGTGAGGATGCACCGTAGGGTAGGCTATTAAGTTGCCATCCATTCTTATATCTCTTTTTTTGCAATTCCAAATATAACCCAATGGGGACGTGGTGCCCTCTTCTGTGTCTGGTCCAAAAACTCATCTCTTGTAGGATCACATTTTCATCAGCATTTGTCTAGGTAATGAGGGGTCCCTTCATTTTCCCCAAGGTTAGCTTATGGAATGTTGATGATGTCATATCAAACCTGGACTTTGACATTTTGCCTAACCACAAGTTTGTAGCTGAAAGGGACTGAAAGTAAGTAGAAGAAGTTGTGCTGTTGAGTTGTGCTAAATAGTGCTCTTCTCCCTGTCGGGAAACACATTTTAAGGAAAAATGGGCAGGGAGCAGGGCGTGTCAAGACCCCACTCCCGCGACCCGGAGGATTTGGGTCTTGACCCGGAGACCCACTCACCCGGCAATCTCCGCGTCAAACCCGGAGAGTTCCCAGGTATGGTTACTAATAGTACTTACTTTGGAAACATCTACACTAGATGACCATCAGAAGGCCTTTGGGGGTTACAGCCCAGAAATGGAAGCCAAGTCCTTTTACTTTACTTTTACGCCACAAGAGAAGTATTTGGTTTGAGCTTTTACTATGACTGGTATTAACTTCAGACTCAGTTAGTACTTAACGACACAATATATACGGTTTTGAGGGATTTGTTGATTAATATAATGCTGTGTTCAGGCGACAGCTCCTCTTGAAGCCAAGGCACCTGCATAATAAATGCCAAGCAGGCTTAAATGCTACTGGACACATCAAAGGGGTTTAAAAGTCTCAGGCAGCAATCAACACACACGCACACACTGTCTCCTAAGCTATTCCAAGCTGGCAAATGCCTCCCAAAGGTAGGGCTTTCCTCAAGCTTGGCATCAAAACGTTTGATTGGATCCAGGTCAATGGGAAGGTGATATTTAAATGCATCCCTCCTAACCAACGTGCTAATTATTTTTGGGAGTTGTTATAAATGGCTGTAGAGTCCCTGCAATTCTTGATAGACAACCAGCACTGTTGGGTGAGGACTTAACCCTTTCTTTTGCCATATTACCCTCATGGGAGGGGGGTTAAATATTATCTAAGGTAAATTAATTTCTATTTTTCTGCAAATTATGGGATGATATCAAGGCCGGTTTTAGTTTTAGCTTCCTGGGCTGCCTAGGGTGCAGGGCATTGGCCTGTTCTAAGGAGACGGATAGCCTTTTGGGATGAAAATCCCCATGAACCGGTGGTGTGGTGGAACCGTCCCTCTATGACATGTCAAATGTTGGAAGGTGTGTGAAAAACCCATGAACAATTATAGGACAGCATACCATTTAAAATAGTCATGGCGAAGGCTTGATCCCCTGAAGACTATGTACCATACCTGGAACCTCTCCATGTTTGCCATAGATCAAGGTTGCCCAGTTGTGTATCCGCGTCTAAAAGCAAGTAGTTAAAAGAACTTGCCTGGGGTGCCATTTCTTTCAGATGCTGGTGTCCAGGCTGGAATAGTCAAACGTGGTGGCCTGGTTGCGGTTGTGTGCATCCCTGCCCTAGATGTTCCAACTCCTTAGGGATATTCTTTTTGATCTCCAAATGCAGAAACTCCACACACTCCTCACCCAGCGGGGCTTTTCTCTGAAGCTTAGCAGAGCTCACGTATAAAGAGTGGAATGAAGCTTTCTTTCATTGATACTGCCAAAGGATTTACACTTTGAAAAATTCATAATTTTTATTATACTGTATATTATATTTCCCTAAACCCTGCCTCGGCACTTTTTTGACAATGTGTTTGAATAAAGGGAACAGCTTACTATGGGATGAGTGATTTCTCCTTGAAATAAAAAATACTGTTTGTATAGATGGACATTTGGGGCTGGAATACCAATTCAAAGGGGGAACATTTACATTCCACACTAGCCCTGCTCCCAATCCAAAAAACATTTACTTTTTACATATGTATAGTTATAAAACTGACCCCTGGTACTCTCTTTTGTGCTGTATGTGACAGCTGTCATCTTGCCGCCAAAGTGCCGTAGCAAGCCGACAGTGGATCACCGTGTACACAGCCTTTCTTTTCTGGAGCTGAACTTCTCCCTTAGAGATATGCAGCCTGTTCTGTCCCTCCATGGCCAAAGCCAGAGGGAGCTCTGAATCTTTTTTGCCCTTCTCCAAATGAAGTATCATCACTGCATGTAGCTAGGATGATTTGGGGTTTTTGCCCACTATGCACCTCTCCTATTAACTCCCTCATTACCTTTAGGTCTCTTAAGTTATTCTACAATCCGCACTGTTAGTGAACTTCCATGAAACTGAATACAGTGTCAGAAATAAACCGCCGGATTCAATCTCGCTCTGTTAGACATTTTTATATACACCCACACATCCTCCCAGGGTAGGTCATATTTCATGAACAAACATAGAAGTCCCTAAAATAAAGAGTTTGCAGGCCCCAAAAATCCAGTGTTCTTCGTTCACTTTGTTTCTCCTACTTTTCTAGTTCTCATCAACAGGTTTTGGTAGTAGTTTTATGTATGGAACATCTTCAAAGGACAGAATCAAGAGAATCAAAATACATCCCATTTTGTACTGGGGGTATGCACTGGCTATTCACTAAGCATTAACCCCTCCTCTTCCAGTTCAGATTAAATTTTCATACTTATTATTTAATGGGATGTCTGGACACTCTATAAAAGAATCCTTGTCAGCTTGTTTTCCTAGGATGCTTTGAAACGTTGCGTTAAGAATTTTAATTTTGAGATGTGCCCACATTGGCTTACTTGGGTATTTTTTATTTGCTGGGCTCTAGCGTATGAGATCGTTTTAATTAGCACAAAGTTGCACCGATACTTTTATTTTAAACTCTGCAGCCAAGTTGCTTTGTGTCCTGACCCAGGTCAAGGAATTTAGGCATTTAGTGAATAGCTCCCTAAATAAAATCTGTGATCGTACCGTTATCAGAAAGGAACATGGCATATTTCAACTTTAGCAAGAATTTCTTTTTCTTGTTTTGCATAAATCCAGACAAACCACATTACTATTAAACGAATATAACAACCTCTGGATCTACAACCATATTATTATTTATGCAGCACCTTACATGCAAACACGGCGAGGCTTTATTTGCATTGAAGCAAACGGGCGGTAAGTGTTTATAGTCAGTATTAGCAATTTGTCAGGCTTGAGCCACCATCTTTATCAGGTAGTAAAGCACTCATTGCATCTTCTAACTTCAAATCCATGAATCAAATTCTCAAAGCCTTTCTATGTGCAAGCGCGTTGCAATCCTTCATAAACACGCTTGGGTTTATGTGATGTTTTGACAGATGTACGACCTTATCCACACAAATCACTCAACTAAGCACTACCAAATTTTAGCACATCCTCCTCTGATTAAAAGTCATCGCCGTTGAATAACTGTATATTCTTACATTTACTGCTCTACTTTCTTCTAGCTTTACAGCCATCTCGTGGCCATTTTGCAGAACTGTATTTCTGTTTCATAAGACATGTCCATATTGGCAAAAGTGTATTTTATTTTGTAGAATCCCATTTAAACAGTGGAAGTTTAGGGGGAGATGGAGCAGCCATTGGCTGAATTATTGTCTGATGCACCATGTGTGTATGCTGGGATTATACCTTAAACATGTGAAAAGAAGGGGGAAAAAAAAGACTTTTCACTGAGCATACCTAAATGTACTATTGCCTCTCGGGGACTTCGTAAAGACAACTGAACCATGGAAACACAGAAACATTTGATAGCAGATTAGAACAGTTGGTCCCAATTAGTCTGACACCTTTTCCTGACGTAGTCTTTAATCGGTCCTTGGCTTTGTCTTAGATTCAGGATAGCTTTATGTCTATCCCACATATATTTAAATTCCCTTACTGTAAAAGCATCTACCACTCCTGATGGGAGGCTGTTCCTTTAATATACCACTTTAACTTGAAGAAACATGATGGTGTACTGCGCCTCTTTAAGGCCCCAGAGGACACCAGGTCCACAACCTTCTTCTGCTGGGGTTACATTCCCAAAACGGATATGTGGCCCCTTCCACTCCTATCATGAGAGAGATGTCCATGTAGTGCATACCGGCCCTACCATGGTGTGTTTTGAAGCGTACCCCATACCCTTAATGACACATGCAGTGACCGCCCAGGAGGACCTTATCTGTGGGCTCCATAGACACACCTTGCTTGATCTTGCGTATTCACTTAAAAAAGGTTTGAGGAACCTGGCAATCAATGGTCCTAAATGCCACTGGTCAGGTTATCAGTCAGATATTTAATTGCGGATGTGCTATCTACATAGATTCCATTTCTCTATACTATTTTTTTTAATACGTTTTAAGGTTTTGTTGTAAAATGTATCAACGCTCTTCTATGCAAAACAACATCCTACTTTTGTGTGTACCAAAAGTGTAAGAAAACAGAGAAATCCCAGGGCTTGCGAGTCATACGGCTCTTGTCCTTTAGACATATGCTGCCATCTTGTGGCCTGTAGAGCTATCATTTACGGTAAATACCAATAGAATTCAAATATTAGTATTGTGAAATTATGATATTTTATTTATAGAACGTTGTCAGTTTTGAAAGCTCTACCACAATCAGGGAAAAATAAATCAAGTCGAATAACTTTAAAGTTACCAATAACTTGAACAGATTTAAGACATATTGGTACAGTAGGATAAGAGTCACTGGTGAGGAGCCATCTTGCAGAGAAGCCACAGTGCCCTACAGCACCCTCTAATGGTGAGTAAGGGTTGGATGTCGTATTACAAAAGTTATGGTGGGTAAAGGTGATGGAAAACCCTTCCACTTAACATTAAGTGGGTAGCAGTAGCATTATTAAACACTCATCTACAGACACCATCAAAAGTGCACATAGAACTGTATCAGGAGAGCCTAAGAGGTACCAGCCATGGTCAGCAGCCATGGCAATAGTCCACCAAGCCGGTGCAATGTTAGAAGGGTAAGCAAGGTCTGTATCTGTAATAACAGTTCACTATGTAAGCTATCAAGGGATGATCAAGAGGAAGGGTCAAATGTGCAACAAGGCTCTGATCGGAAGTGTTTTTTTCCATGCGAAGAAGAGACCTCCCTAGTACTGAATCCGTGTCCATTCCCAACCCCACTCCTGTCCCACCAACGTCTAACTGGAGTAAGCCCTTATGTGGTTACATAGAGGGCAGATGCGCCTTGGTTCCTCGGATTTGGAGGTGTATTTGCCTGGGTTATATTTGCTATCCCACTTATGAGTAGTCTTACTGTCACTGAGTGAGTAGAGTGTCAAATGTGTTTTGGGCTACTGTATTACAGGGATGTTTGGCTGAGAGTTCTCTGACCTCCCCTGAGTCCTCACTTGTTTAGTTGTTGGGATTTTGTGTAAACATCGATATACGGATGTGCGTCCAGCTTGTTGCTAAAGCGAGAAGCTATCCTGATCTTTGCAGGTTTGATTTAGAAGCTGTCAGCTTGTTGGGCCTCCCTCCAGACACCTGTTCTATGCCTGTGTGCCAAGCAAAAGATCAGCCCGTGCTCTTCCAAACTCCAAATGTGACTTTCTATCGACTCTGTCTTATTAGCGGCATTTTGTTTAGCCTTTGCATCCATGTAACAGTCAAAGTAAATCATCCCACAGTCGTGCTCCACAGCAAAATATTTACCTTGAATTTATGTTGGCTCTCACTAGGATGGCCGATAAAGTCCACAGTCATAAAGCTGTAATCGGCCTCGACAGAGCTTGAATGAATTATTGATACACGATGTTCCTTTTTTCATCAAATCAGATGGCACAATATGGAAGATGACGCTTTATGGTAAAACTATATTGACACTGAAACACAGCCATTAATAAAGACATGAAATGTAAAGTCTAGAGTTATTGGCATGGCCTGTGGAGGAACTTTAACACATTATTGGAACGCTAAGGTGTTTGAGATGACAACCTCTATATCTACAGGGACTTTCTTCGGTGGCGAGGCATCAGCACCTTTTAAAAAATAGTTCTAAAGAGTACCTACAGTCCATTTACCAATATAGCACCATACTAATGGTGAAGTCCTGATTCCCTGGAGAAGTCCTGATTCCCTGGAGAAGTCCTGATTCCCTGGAGATCTGTGATCTGCAATCTTCTGACAGGAGATCAGCATTTGGTCAAGCTCAATTTACGTCCAACCGCTCCTGTATTCTCTCCATCCACTTTCCACCCCTTTAAAAATCTAACTGGGGCCAACTGTGCCCATATTCACAACCCTAGGAGATGGGGGCTTCAGGCAGCCAACCATAAGAAGCTCCATAGTACATTTATAGGGTACAGGAGTGTAGGATTTTGTGTTTTCCTGTGTGGTTTATCGTATCTTTTGTAACCATTTTGGTGCTGATAAGTTCATTTAAAAAGCGCTGTTTCACCTACTCTGCTGAATATAACATTTTTGCAACAAAATGTAACAATCCTAGCACTTTCTAATGCTCAAACCCTTCCCAGATATAATTGTTTGATCAAGGTAAAAATGTAGGTTGTTGCCACAGAATCTGAAAAGAACTTCTTCCAGGTTTCTGTGTATTTTTTTATATGATTAAACCATAATAGGAAATAATAATAATACGCCAGATGTTTTATCTAAGTGGCACAGCACCTTCAAAAACTGTTCACCCCTATGAAATAAAAAAACAATGAGCTTAAAGATGACATTGGCAAAAAAAATATTAGGTCAGTAACTAAGAGGTTAACACAACTTATAAAAAAAGTACAAAGTGAGTGATTTCACACCAAGCTTTTCACGGGTTTTAAGGAAGCTATACTTAGAAGCAGCACCGTATTTTTTTTAGTTTGTTGAGAGCTGCTTTTGATGAAGACATCATGGAGTTTAATACCAACGTGCAGCGTTTGCATTTTTATAGAGAAGAACTGATTATACCCTTTCAGGACAGAGGGACACTCATGCTGGGAAATTAGGAACGCAGACTGGCATAAACACATTGTGGTAGTAGAGTATGAACTTTATACATAGCTCTCAATAGATAAATATATGTAATACTTTGGAAGAGGCTCAGACTGGCACTGGGGAAATGCCCGGTAGGTCGCTGCCCAACCAGACTAGATAGTGACCCGGGTTAAATGTTTAGACTGAATCATTCTAGTTCCTTTAGGCCCAAAGCAGTATTAACATGGATAGACATCAAAATACACACGTATACACATACACTGCTCTTACAAATGCCTTCCCATATACATACTAGCTCACAATTGCCCTAGCAGCCACATGCTTACTAGCCCTTAGACACACTTGCCCCAATGTACACACAGTTTACAAAATACACACTCTTTCCCTTTTCTCAGTACCCCTCCCCTATTTCTTTATCTCTCTTCTTTCTCCTTTTCTCTCCTATTATCTTTATCTCTCTTATTATCGCCCACTTTCGCTCCATCTCTCTTCTTTTTTCATTATCTCACCCCTTGCTGTCTTTTTCCTTACTTTTTTAACGCTTCCCTTTCTTACTATCACCTACCCCCTTTGCTTCCCAACTCTCCCTCTCATTTTTTCTTCCTTCTGTGGTGGCAGCACAAAGTATGTGTCTTCAAACCTCTGCTTTAGTGCTCCCTTGCGGTGCATGCGGCTCCAGGGGTGAGTGTTGTCATATGATGTCATACCCTGGCAGTCAAAATCAGTGCTGGGGAGCGCTGAAGCAGACGTCCAAAGGGACAGACCTCATACTCCCTTAATTTTTGGGTTCTTCCCTCTATCCAACCTGCCCTGCTCCTCAGACAGTGAGCATCCCCTCTGGTTAGGGAGCCCCATGCAGCTGCCCGGGCCATCTGATACTAAGACCGGCCCTCGTGGCACCTGGGTGCAGTGCATCCCTTGCACCAGCCTTAGCGCAGCCATGCCAACACCCGCTACTGACGATTTCCTGGGACATGCCCGGGACACTGAAAGCATCGGGACCAGCTCCCAATCCCAGGACTGTCCATGGTAAAAAAAGGACATATTGTTATAGTAGAAATAGAGGTGGATTCATAGATCAAGAGAAAAAAGGAATGTTTCATTTGTTGCCCCTTCTTTCAACACAGATAAAGCAAATGCATTTAAAATCCCTTTTCTCGTAAATCTAGATATTTGCTCGTAAATCTAGCAACACAATGTAACAACTGTTTTATGATCTATGTGCTTTTCCCAGATATTTTTAATTACTGTTCGGACGATAGATTCCTTTTAACAACCTGAAATTAGGAAGTAGGTTGAGCTATTTTTCCAGTTGGTTTAGCCAATGTTTCAGCCTGTTAGAAGTCTTCACCCGCTCCCCAAGAGGATAACGGGGTTAGTTCCCCCCAATGCCCCACTGCCCTGCTCTGGCAAGAGCAATTGCCCTCCTCTTTGTACCAAATACAACCTCACCTTCTCCAGTCCAACCTTCCAAGTTTCACCAACAAACTGAATGTTTCTACAAAAAGTGAGACGTAAAAAGTATCCAGTGATAAGGATAGTGCGCTTCATAAACAATCAGTGTTCACACCCTGATGGACTGAATGATTAGTCGAATGATTCATATTTTTTTACAATGCATAAAAAGTACCCATAATTAAATGGTTTATACAAGGTATTGGTATTGACTTGAGTTCTTCTGGACACGGGTAAGAAACTAAGGGGTGAGTAATGACACAGATCCCGAGAAAGGGAAGTTAAAATTGCTATTCTCATGGTATAGACAACGGTCCTCTTAAAGAGATTCAGGGAAATACACAGAGTGTAGCCAGCCGGTTCTGTCAACACACATTCACTGAAAATAAACTTTTTCATGGAGAAAAAAGTTACTGGTGAGGTCACCCTACTTGGATGGAAAATTGCTTTTTTTGCAGAGTATATCTATAGAACGTCAATCATATCAGACAAGTGCAAGCTAACATTGGCATAAGAATCCTATAACCATTCACATATGTCTACAGTTGTGAGTGTTCTCCATTAAAGGAACACAGAAGGATCCAGGCAGGGTGTCAATGCCACCTAAGGACATGTTAGTCAAGGTACCTCAGTTGCTAAATATGAAGTTCCAAGCAAAACACACAATTCCTCCTTCTAATGGCCCCTAATTTTTAAATAAGAGCTGGCGTTTGCTCCATTTCCGTTGATTGCCAGGGTTGGCGTTCCTTTACCACCACTCATCCACACACTTTCCCCGGGGTAGGCTAAGTGTCCGTTCAAAGACACCACTGTCTTTTGGTTTGTGAAGGTCCATAGTTAGTCCATAGAACATTACATTGTCCACCACAGACCCCAGTAAATGTCCACCGTGAGCGATGTTGCTGGCCTGGTCATCTGGCACACTGGGCCGGTAGGACCACATACCTACAGATACTGCCACTCCATCGGCAGATCGATTCACGTGGTTAGATAACAGAAGCCACAAATACATCATTTGGTGCCTGCTGGCCTTAAAGTGCCAGAACTGCCTGGGCATCCCGAGTCGAGCCACGAAAACAACCAATCCCTGCCCTGCTTATAGATCATTTTGGGCCTAAATACTTCCAGTTAAACAATGTCTATTTGCTTCAGTGCCTGGTACAGGGTGTGCTTTTGTCCCGGGCAGCATTAAGACACCATTGTATCTGTATATTTAACATTCAGAATGCACATTCTATTTTTGTGCCACCGATCTATGGGGAACATGGATTAGTTAGCGTGCCCTTTAGGTCATGTGATTATTTTCTTTGATTTTAGTTGTTTAAGTAAAAATGCCACGGGGTGTGCTAGTCCTCAGATCGTTGTTTTCTTTGTCCAACTCCCTTCACCTTGAAATGATTTTTCACGAAACGGGTTCAAATAAACTCTAGTAAAGCGAACACAATAAGTACATTCCGTGTTGACATAACACCGTTACTGTGTATATAGGAACAAAGGTTGGCTTGGTTGGGCCGAGTGTTTTATACGCTAAAGTGTCGCTGATAGATTTGCATAGTTTTATAGTTCACAAAAGTGGCGGTTTAACTAAATGTATTAAAACGAAGGGACTATTTTACAGCCAAGGAAGCCAAGGCCAGCGGCAAAAGGTAGCAAAACTCCGCTAGACCCTCGGAATAAAACGTCCACAACCTATCGGCATCCGTTATAATGAATAAATTTCCTAATTAAAACTACCAATACAACTTTTTTTTTATATTTGTTTTAAGTCACAGTTTTACTTCCTGGGTAGTCCTTGGCCTTGCCTTAAATCCAGGATAGCCATATGCCTCTCCTACATACGTTTCAATTTCCTCACTGCATACGCCTCTACCACTTCTGCTGGGAGGCTGCTCCACCTAGTCACCACAAGCCATACACAACATAGACATTGCAGCAATTATAATATTTCGCCCCCTCTAATAATTGATTTTACATCATATATAATAAGGAAAACTATGCAGCAGCACCGCCAACAATGCTTTTCAAGTTAAACTATAACGTATCAGGGATTAATAGTGATTGCAATTAATATGTGGTAACTGGGGGCTGGGGAGGAAAGTCCACGTGGTGGTAATGATCTTCTGCCTTAATGCTGTATACATAATAAAACAGTATATGCACCTGGCTACATTATTATTATTATTTGTTTTATATAACACCATCAAATTCCATAGCGCTGTACAATGGGTCTATATACTGTTCTTACATTTATTCCTTAAAGTCATGTAATGTAGTAAAAATAATAAAATAATTTATTTTTTAATAATCGTAATGATAATAGTTATAATAGTAATAATGATAATAGTAAAGATAATGATAGTAAAAATAATAATGATAATAACAGTAATCATAGTGGTAATAATAATAGTAATGATAATAGTAATAATAGTAATGATAATAGAAATAATGATAAAATGATAATAGTAATGATAGTAATCATAGTAGTAGTAACAATAGTAATGATAACAACAGTAATGATAACAGTAGTAATGATAAAATGATAATAGTAATAAGTAATAATTATATGCATTTTTTATTATTATTATAAGGCAATACAGCATTATTGAGTATCAAAAGTAACAAACTTTGTATTTGTTACACATTTCAGGTCTATCATTATATGCATTTATGCGCCTATGTATTATTTATATGAGGTGCATTCCTTTTGGATTCCACTCCGCCTGCCGAGTGACGTCACCACACTCACCTTGACAGACAGGCCCCGCCCCAACCCTCCTCGTTTACTTGCGGCTGTTGGGAAAAAGGAACACAAACCGGCAATCCTATTGGACGCCTGCCCTGCCAATCGGAAAGCATTTTCTCCCCCCCCTTTACTCCCGCCTTAGCCCCATACGATGTCACAGAACATGGCGGCCCGTGTGTGGTGAATCTACCCGGGTTACTGAGGTGGAAAGGCTGGAGCTCCGGGGCCTGTACGCCATGAGCGGCCTACGGATTATGTTGACAGTGAGAGCCGGCAGGAGGCTGTGGCAGGCACTCGGTGACAGCGGCGGCTGCTAGTGAAGCCTCGGTGTTTCACGGGTCCCCATTAAATAGCTTCCCCTTCCTTCAGGGAGAAGGACACCGAGTCCGCTTTACTGTTAGGGCCGAGGATTCCCCTCCCCACCGCCTGCTCCTGCGTAGCAGCATGGGGCGCCTGCGGCTAACACTCCTGGGCCTCGGTGTCTGGCTCTTCCTGGTGCTGGTCCGAGTCCAAGCGGCTCCACTTCCTGAAACAGGTGCAGGTAAGGAGAGGCTACGCCGGGGCGCGCTCCTCATTCTATCATCGTGGGGGCATCTGCCGCCTTTCTGCTTTAATTTGGGAACTACCACTCCCATCATGCTCAGCAACACTCCCTCATCGCATTATCACATACAGCTGCTTTGGTGGGCGGCATGTACCACTCCAGTTGTGTTTAGGGGCTGCCCTTCCCGTGTCTGGAGGAATTCTAAAGTGAACTGATTTAGTGAATAGGCATAATTATAATGTGTGTATATATTAACTCTTTACTGACTTCTTTAATGCTCTTTTCTAAAAACCTGTTTGCCCGATCGCTGCCTTCTGGTAAAGGCGCTGATGTCTTTAGACTCCATCTTTGTAGGACCCTCTCGTATGTTAGTAAACCTTACATCGGTTTATGCCGACCGCTGAAGGTTCAATTGCTTAAAAACACATTGACTTTTATGAAGCCTTGTTTCTATGGAAACAGCCTATCTGTGCTTGCTCTTGTGTCACATGACAATTAAAAGTTACCAGCAAAATATTAATGTAGCAAAATGTCACTTGCGTAAAAAATCCATACTGCTGAATGCCACAGCTGCCCCCGAAATGTGATGAACAATGTCTGAAACGCTGCGTTTAGTTGAGAGAGCAGGTGGGGCAGTTCCGGGCCCCATTGGGTGAAGCACCCAAAGAGGATAAGACAATACATCACAAAGCTATCTGCTTTATGGGTCTTTAACAGCTTTGTGATGTATTGTCTTATCCTCTTTGAGTTACGGGGGGGTTTCCTGTAGACCCCCCTCAATCTTCAGGGAAATGGGGAATTTAACCGTTTTTGATTTTTTTTTTTAGCCCGTATTTGAGCGACGTTTCTCACATAGACGGTACAGCCGACATTCCTAGTTTGTGTTTTACAATAAGCCCAATCGGACCCCCTACGTGACGTCTAACTTTTATTTTTATATATTTTTGTTTTAAGATGTATACTAAGACTTTTTGAAAATGCCACTAAGCCTGCGTAACATGGCAAGGAGAACACACAACTGAATACGTAACCATGGCAACCTGTAAGATGGTCCAGTCGACGGGGGGGGGGTCGTTATTCCTTGATATGGGTCTTTGTATTATTGTCTACGTTATCTGTGATTTCATGGGAAAAAAAACAATTTAGTTAATATCGCATCCCTGCATGGAGCTTTACTCGTCTTTAGAAAACCTCTTTAATGGAAGTTAAAGCCCACATTTAGTGTACTAGTTTGCTGTTTGTTTATCGCATTATGAAGGCTTTTACAAAATGCGGCTGAACTACTTCCAGTTACGTCTTATTTTACGTTCAAATTAATGTTAAACGGGGGGGGCGCAGTGCAGAGTATGTATCGGTTTTGATCTTTGATTGTAGCAAGGTATGTATTTAGGCCTTTGTATACCATCTTAAGTGGTAGTAGCTGTCTGCGAGGAGGGGTGGTAGTAGCTGTCTGTGAGGATGGGTGGTAGTAGCTGTCTGCGAGGAGGCAGGTTGGTAGTAGTGTCTGTGAGGAATGGGTGGTAGTAGCTGTTCTGCGAGGATGGGTGGTTAGTAAGCTGTCTGCGAGGAGGGTGGTAGTAGCTGTCTGTGAGGAGGATGGTAGTAGCTGCTGCGAGGAGGGGTAGTAGCTGTCTGCGAGAGGGGTGGTAGTAGCTGTCTGCGAGATAGGGTGGTTGGTAGTAGCTGTCTGTTGAGGATGGCGTGGGTAGTAGCTGTCTGCGAGATGGTGTTGGTAGTAGCTGTCTGCTCGAGAGGATGGGTGGTTAGTAGCTTGTCTGCAGGATGGGGTGTAGTAGCCTGTCTGTTGAGGAGGGGTGTTAGTAGCTGTCTTGCGAGGAGGCTGGTGCGTAGCTAGCTGTCTGTTCTTCTACGAGGAATGGTGGTAGTAGCTGCCTGCGAGGAGGGGTGTTAGTAAGCTGTCTGCGAGGATGGGGTGGGTGGTAGTAGCTGTTGCCGAGCGGGAGGTGGTAGTAGCTGTCTGCGAGGAGGGTGGTAGTAGCTGTCTGTGAGGATGGGTGGTAGTAGCTGTCTGCGAGGACCGGGTGGTAGTAGCTGTCTGCGAGGAGGGGGTGGTAGTAGCTGTCGCGAGGAGGGTGGTAGTAGCCTGTCTGCGAGAGGGGTTGGTAGTAGCTGTCTGCGAGTGCTAGGGTGGGTAGTAGCTGTCTGCCGAGGAGGGGTGGTAGTAGCTGTCATGTGGGATGGGTGGTAGTAGCTGTCTGGGAGGATGGGTGGTAGTATCTGTCTGTGAGATGGGTTGGTAGTAGCTGTCTGCGAGAGGAGGTGTAGTAGCTGTCTGTGAGGATGGGTGGGTAGTAGCTGTCTGCGGGATGGGTGGTAGTACTGTCTGCGAGGAGGGGTGCGTAGTAGGTTCTGCGACGGAGGTGTAGTAGCTGTCTGCGAGGAGGCGGTGGTAGTAGCTGTCTGCTGAGGATGGGTGGTAGTAGCTGTCTGCGAGGCAGGGTGGTAGTTAGCGTCTCGAGGAGGGGGTGGTAGTAGCTGTCTGCGAGGGGGTGCGGTAGTAGCTGTCTCGAGGAGGGGTGTAGTAGCTTATGTCTGCGAGGAGGGTGCGGGTAGTAGCTGTCTGTGAGGATGGGTGTAGTAGCTGTCGCGAGGAGGTGTTAGTAGCTGTCTGCGAGGAGGGTGGTAGTAGCTGGGTCTGGCGAGGAGGGGTTGTAGTAGCTGCTCTGCGAGGAGGTGGTGGTTAGTAGCCTGTCTCGAGGATGGGGTGTAGCTGTCTGCGAGGAGGGTGGTCGTAGCTGTCTGCGAGGAGGGCTGGTAGTAGCTGGCCGCGAGGAGGGCTGGTAGTAGCTGGCCGCGAGGAGGGCTGGTAGTAGCTGGCCGCGAG
>VKOC01002000.1:0-28417 GCA_009364415.1 Spea multiplicata | reverse complement strand
ACAGAGCCTGTCCTGGTGTGTGTCTGTGTGACAGAGCCTGTCCTGGTGTGTGTGTGTTTGGTTGTCGGTGTGGCAGAGCCTGTCCTGATGTGTGTGTGTCTGGGTGTCGGTGTGACAGAGCCTGTGTTGGAATGTGTGCCCTCCTGAAGTTGTAGTGACTTCAGGGGACAAAACGTTCAAAACGACAAGACGTTCAAGGCCCTGAAATCATTTAGTGGAAAAGTTATTTATTCTGTTATAATATTTATTTCAAGGATTAGTCACACTCAATTGTGGCTTCAGGCTTCCCGTGTTGAATGACCAAGTATTATTTTAGCCCAATAACAAAAGTATAATTCCATAGCACATTACTTTTGGAAATTATGAATGCCCCCCCAGTTTGACTGTGGTATCTTGTGTGCCCCCCCTATATATTGTTTCTAGAGTCGCCACTGAATACACTTCATAGACTCAATTGTTACCATATTCATATATGGGGTTTCTGGTGATAAGAACTGGTGCAGCAATATGTTGATCTGTTATATTTTATTCCTATTGGAAGTTGTTTGTAAAAATTGAGTTACATCATTATATTTCAAGTTATTTTTCAGGGATGGAAATAAAGATTGCAAGTGACCTGTAATGATATATGAATCAGGGAAAACAAGCCATAGTCAAGTGCTTTTTAATGACAGCAAAAATAGCTATAGATCTATACACCACTTAGAAGCTCATGGTGCTTTTATATTTACATGAGTCTCTTTCAATAAATCAATAGTGATTTAATGTTGGACAGTTAGAAAGTGCCATCGTAAGCAATACAGTATATTACTTTTGATGAGTGCTTTAAGTCAAGTGAGCTAAAGTTTTACATTAGCCGAAGTGAATTTAAGCTAAAACTAAAATGAAATTGAAGGGGTTGTTGTCATCCTGCCGGCTTTCTACCCTTGCAGTCAAGACTGTGTTTATCAGGTGTCATGTCTATTGCAGCCTCTAGAGGCCACCTATCAGAACAGAAAAAGTATATGTTAATGACCTTATCTGCTGCAGATGGGCATTAGCCTTCCCCTTAAATACCTGTTTAGCCTTAGGGCATCCAGCCGTGTGCCCTGTCTAGTGCCCTGCAACAAGGATTGCAGCAGTGTTCCTGCCTACTGCCCTGCCAGATGCCCTCAGCCATGTTCCTGTCTAGTCCCCTGCAAGAGAGATTCCAGCCAGAAGGATTCCATCAGTATTCTTGCCAAAGTGTCCGGTCTGTGGACTATCCAACCACAGTACCCAGTACAGAGACTTTCTAACCCATACATTTACCTACAGCGTATACTCTGCCTATGCTTTAGCTTGCTGTGTAACCTGTCCTGTTTGTACTTCTTTCCAGCTAGCACATATATGTAATATTGATTCATATTGTAAACTAGTCTTGTGTGTAACTCTATTTGCTCCTCTGTACTTATTTGTCGATATGCATCGTGGGGTACAGGCGGAGCCCCAGGTATCCCCTACAACTGAGCTCCTACGCGACCTGCTTACCCGAGTTAAGTTGTATGGTGTAATGAAAAAAGGGACAAGGAATTCTGAATGGTAGTCTATAATGAAGGTCTTACAATTTCCAAAGAGACCTAATATAATGTTTTGTTTATTAGACAACTGAAATATTCTCAACCTGACAGTAAAGATGAATGTTAACATTTTCGGTAAACTATTCGCCATCGGTACTCATTGTTTGGTTATGTTTCTAGAGATACCAATATATTCTCACCTGATTTGTTAGACACCCATATAATTGTCTGCGGTGAGATATGACTTGTATTTCCCACTGCAATTGTTAATGGAACATGCCACAGGTAGCTGAAAAACAAAGGGAAATTGAGTAAAAACACAGGAACAGTAGCGATTACTCTCAGTGAGCATGAATACAAAAGAAAAAACAAATCTTATTTTGTGGCAAAAATTAAGTACCTGTAATTTTTTAAATGACATCTAATAACTTATAGAATACAATATGAAACAATCTCTATCAAAATCAGATTGATACAGAAATGTCATTTTACAACTCAGGCATCTTATAAAGTGTTCGGAAATAATCTAGCAACAGAAAAATAAGATGTTTGGTCTATCAAGTAGTGCTGCTGGAATTAATGTAAGGTAGGGGAAATTAAACATTAGTTAGTCGCCTGAGGCACCAGAAGACGAGAGTACATAGTGCTGAAAGAATGAGAATGTGGTAATGGAACAAAAGTAATAGAATGTTTTGAAACATTTTCTGTCAATGATATGTAATCAGTCTTACAATGTCTGTGAAAAACAGATACAGTTAGTTTCAAAGATTGAATTAATATTCTATTGTGAAAGCAACTAAACCAGACAAAAATCAAGTATTTCAGTTGACATTGGACTCTTAATAGTGAGCACATCGGTTTTCTCCCTTAAAGGGACACTCCAGTGAACTTTAATGTATATGCTAGATTTGAGGTATCTTTACATTTATGCAGAATCCCCCAAAATGCATTTACCCCTTTTCCCCCCACCTCTCAGCTATTTTCTATGCAGGGGATGTGCTCAGCCGAACACATCTCCTGACACATAATATACTTACCACCAGTTAGCTCCAGTGGTGGCTGTCAGCATCATAGGGAAGTTTAAATGATGACTCCCCCCCTGTGCCCATGTGCAGAATATTTGTGATTTTAATAGGAGTGCTTTCCTTCCACTAATTGGCTGATCCATACAGATGAACCAGGGACCTGCAGCTTCTCCCCAAGGTAAGTGCTTATTTTTAACCGTGTGCCTTTTTTAGTACTTTAATCTTCCTTCTTTGGTAAGGCTGACAGGGACAATAGAAATAGAAATTCCCTGTAGGGCTTTCTTCTTTATGTATTCTGGTTGGTGCCCCTTGACCTTTATTTTAGCATCATGAAATTTGCTCTAAAATACCTCATGGTTGGAAAAACTATAATCACATTAATGTTTTAAAAGAAATACTAGTCATTGAATTTATTTATAGCTTATTTATTAAAAGTACAGTGCCTTACGTTTTACTTAGACAGCAGCAGATGCCGTAGTGTCATTACAGTAGAGAGAGTGACAAATAATAATAGCATTAAAACAGACTATTTAGAAGCATTACAATAGCATTAAGTTGTGTTTTAAGCATTCTGATAAATGAGAAATACCGGTATTTACAATGCAATATGGGAAGTGTGTTGGTGGCAGCATTTATTAACTGGAAAACAGTTCCACATTCAAACTAACTGGTCAAAGTCAGCACTGCTCTAAGTTCCATGTTACAAGAACTTACAAGATCTTACAAGATGTTACAAGAACTTACATCTCTTACAAGATGAGGAGTTAATTTCCTTTACGTGCCTTTTGAGTGACAGAGGGATGTATGTTGCTTGGAATAAGACCAGTGGCATTGGCAAGGGGCCTGAGGGGGCCATGCTCCCCGTATGCCCCTCCATTGAAACACTGTACTTTTTTTTTTTTTTTGTGCAGCCACGAGGGAGCACTGATTACAAGGGCCTGGTGTGACCCCTGCAACCCCTTTTTCCTGTTTCCTCGTACCTGTTCAAAATCTTTTAAAAAGGGCCCTTCTGACCTGGACCAGGTCAGAAGTAACCTTTCTAAACTATTTTTAACTGGCACGGGGAGGCAGGAACGTATCGCGGTCTTGTGACCCTGCGGTGAAACCAAGGCTGCTCACACACATGCATGTGTACTTGTGTGTGTTTGATCATGGAGGCGTACATGTGTGTGTGTTTGATCATGGAGGCGTACGCGTGTGTGAGATCATGGAGGCGTACGTGTGTGTGATCATGGATATGTATTTGTGTGTGTGTGTGTTTGATCATGCATGTGTACTTTTGTATGTATGTTTGATCATGGATGTGTACTTGCGTGCGTGTGTGAGCATGGATGTGCACATGTGTGTGAGAGAGAATGGGTGTGTACTTGTGTGTGTGTATGAGCATGGATGTGTAGTGTACTTGTGTGTATGAGCATGGATGTGCATTTGTGTATATGTTTGAGCATGGATGTGTACTTGTGTGTTTGAGAGCATGGATGTGTACTTGTGTGTGTATGTGTGTGAGCATGCATATGTACTTGTGTGTGTGCATGGATGTGTACTTGTGTGTGAGCATGGTTGTGTGCGTATGTGTGTCAGCATGCATATGTACTTGTGTGTGTGTTTGTGAGCATGGATGTGTACTTGTGTGTGTGTGAGCATGGATGTGTAGTTGTGTGTGTATGTGTGAGCATGGATGTATACGTGTGTGTGAGCATGCATGCATACTTGTATATGTGAGAGCATGGTTGTATACTTCTGTGTGTGAGAGCATAGATATGTACTTGTGTCTAACACAGATATACTGTATATAGTGTATATGCAGCATTTTATGATTGCCCCTCCTCCCTACCTTGCTCCCTGTCCCTCCATGTGCCCCCACTAAATATGAAAGATGGAGACCCCACTGAATAAGACAAACAGAGCACAAACAAAAAGAGAGAAGATAAGCAAATAAATGTTTTTGTTTTCACAACACTAAGAAAAAACAAATAGTTGACAGATGGAGCTCTGTGGTGGGAAGTGGTTAACATGGACATCTTTCTGAAAAAACTCAAATACAATGAATACTTATTACTTGCAGCATGTGAGACCTAGGAGATTAAATGATCAATTTGGAATGACATCCAAAAGAGAACTAGAATTGAAATAAAATAAATCATACAAAGCAGTGTATAAACACATAGTATATTTAAATTTTAGCAGTACACCAGGTGACATGCTTATGCTAGGAGACATACTTATACAGTGTCACATGTGTGATTTTCTTTTTCAAGATTTTGTACAGCTTTTTGTTGGTCTAAACCAAAATGTGTTGTAGGCTATACTTTTGCTAAAAATAGTAGTAAACCGATTCTCAAACTGCTACATTTTTTGTCTCCATTTGGATGAGTGCAAATAGTGGTATCTTAGTAATGCTATGGTGTAAACCCTTTTCTGGCATCTTGCATAATATAAACACAATTTAAAGTGAATAAAACCCAAAAAATCACCCAAAAACTAATGTGATCCATTAGGTGCATTAACACAAAAAAACATGGAAAGAATAACTATAAACAAAAATACATGTAATGAATTACCATCAGAATAGTTTAGAATTATGTAACAAACAGGGCTGTAATATATTGCATTTGAACTTTGAATTAATATAAAATGCAGCACTGGAAGCTACAAATGATTTGTATGCTTCGGAGTGATGTAAAAAGAGACCATTTTAGAGCAAATATTATAATTTACACTTTGGGGAACATACAAACCCTGGAGTAAAAATAACCAAACATTAGTAAATGAAATAATAAATCTCAAAGACCTAAATAAAGAAATTGATTCCCTGTGGTTCTTGATGTTACATAGATAAGTATTTCTGCATACACATTTAAATAGTACTTTATCATCATGTGTACTCTATATATTAGCCAATTAGTTAATCAAATCATCAATAAATTAAGCCTAATCTAAAATGTAAATTTCATTTTATTTGCAAAGTAAACAAATGCATAAACATTAATAACAAATTATATTGGGGCACCCACCGTTAGAGCAGGACTGGCTTAGATGGGCCCTGTCAAGCTAAACTAACTTAATTTTTGTTTCTTGACCAGGTCACTAAGATAATAGGCCTGGGAGACACTGCAGTCTTTGGGTTTGAATGCCAGAATAGTTAAATTACTAAAGGATTGGTTGCATAACAGGAGGTAGATGTTTGTAGTTAATGACATATTTTCAGAGGAAGGACTTATTGCTAGTGGGGTAACTCAGGATAAGGATCGGCACATGTACTTTTTAATATTTTTATAAGTAATATTACAAAAGGTAATAATGGTATAGTATATCTTTCTGCAGATAATGCAAAGTCTGCAACAGGGTAGACAATCCAGGTGGAAAAATTCAAATGAAGAATTACTTAAGTAAATTAGAAGAATGGTTGAGAGTGTGGTAGCTGCATTTTAATATTGATAACTGTAAAATAATGCACTTGAAAAGTAAAAATAGCAAGGCAGAATATAGCATTATGGCACGGTACTGTCAGAGACAACAGAAAAGAGGGACTTAGAAGTAATTGTTTCTGATGACTTAAGGGAAAGCAGACAATGCAAAAGCAAGCATCTCAAAAAGTAAGTGGGATGCTAGGTTGCATAGGGAGAGGGATTAGCAGCAGGGAGATAGAGAGAGAGGTGAATATTCCACTTTACAGATCTCTGGTGTTGTGTACAGTTCGGGAGACCCCACCTCCAGAAGGATATTGACACAATGGAGAGAGTTCAGAGGAGAGCTACAAACATTGTAAGTAGTTTGCAGGACAGAAATTATTAGGGAAGATTAAATATGTATATTAATATGTATAACTTGGAAGAAAGAAGAGAGAGAGGGGGTGCAACAGAAATATTAAAATACTTAAAGGGATTCAATAAAGTACATATAGACCTGAACAAAGGCTGATACATCAGGAAAAATGGGCAGACTAGATGAGCCGCATAGTTCTTATCTGCCGTCAAATTCTTTGTTTCTGTGTTTGGATCACAGGGAGGCAAATGCTTCTTTGATGTAAAGATTGTGGCCACAAACTTTTAAGCATGTGTATTTGAAAGTTTGGTTGACACAGAATCTGGTACAGTCTCAACAAATGTAAGCGATCAAAGGGCTAAGGAGTTGAAGTCACAGTTTATCAAATTCACAGTCTGCTACAGAAAATTAAATGAAGATACATTGGTTATAAAGTATAAACGCTGAGAAATGTTATAACCAGCTAAATCTTATAAAACTTTATTCTGTTAAATGATACACAATTAAAGTGTGAACATGCATTTGGATGCACAGAAGGAAGCAACAACATAAATAGCATTTCGAGAGAGGCATGATTTAATTCCCAAAAAGTTTTATTTTATATGTAAAGTGAAAACAAAAAATAAGAAACAAATTATTCATTTGTTAGCATTTTTATTTCTGCAGCAATCTATCCATATTGTAGCATTACAATTGAACCATTTACATAGTAAGTCTAATGGTTTGCCCTAGACTAGATACACAAGCCTTAACTTCATTTCTGTTAATATTAGTGGGATGAATGAGTAAACAATTCAAGGAGGAAGACATCTAAGACTGCCACATTGTGTACTAAAATAAGATTCTCTTTTGATTGATACAAAGTTTCTGGAGACAGAACCCCAGAGAGACCACAGCAGGTACCTCCTTTTTCCAGAAGCCCAATGGTAGCATCCTATTGCCCGTCCATTTGCCTGGTATACTTTTTATGTATTTCTGTAGATATGTTATGTCAAGGTCTGCAGTTATGATGTGTATTGCCTTATTATTGTGCACACCAATGGAATATTTTAGAAAAGAATAAAAGATGATGGAACAAGCTGCATAATATTGATCTTACATTATGAGTCTAGAGCCACTTTGGCTACATATATATTAGCAAAGTGATCACATTATAGATTCGGGGGGGGTGTATTAAGAACAGTTGTATATCTAAATATGTTAACAAGTGGTAAAAATGAGTTCCATTATTACTGTGCCCATTCAATTGCAGTAAACGTTTTATCTCCCATTATGCCGCCAGGCATTATTTATACCTAATCAGATGCGTTATGATGTGTTATGACCTGCATATATGTTATAGATCACATGTGTTGTTTACTTGTAAGAAAAAATAGTTATTAAAGGCCAAACCACATGCGAATACTGTAGTGCAATCTTGTATAGTTTTTACTTTTTTGATAAATTGGGACAAGTCCGAAATCAAATACTAAAGCTTATCAACACAAAGATTCAGTTAGGACTTAGTTATCAACTGTGTAACACATAACTCAGCTGACTGATCTTAACAGCACTTATCTAAGCTCAACTGACAACTCACGAAAATAAAGGGGCTTTAAAAAAAAACTGAGTTGCAGTGAAAAGAACTTTGCAAGTCCTCTATAATGCATAGTTGGATATGTGAGACATTTCACTATGCTAACTGCATTATGCAAGGCCAAATCTTCCTCTAGGGAAGGTTGTCAGGGTTAACTGAACTGCATAGTTAAATCAATGCTAAGTGCGTAGTTATCTCAGTTTGATGACATTTTTTTATTTTATTTTAAATCGCTGATATACTCATGGTTTAGTCAACAATTCCGTGATTTTACTTATTAATAATATATTTTCTCTATAGCCCTCTAAAAACTCACAAGAAGAGGAGACATGCATATTGGATCAGGGGTGTAATGGAAATAACATTTTATTTCAGTTGAACAATATTGAACAATATGGAACATATTAGAAAATATATAATTTGTAGATTAGACCGAACTCAGGCTTTTTTTAATGTTCCTTCAAGAAGACTGGAGGAAGCACAATACAAAGTTAAACAGCTTTACTGTTCTGTATAAAATGTATATTTCAGGTAACTCAAGATTTCTCAGCATATGGAACTATTTCCAAAAAAGTGTGAATGTTACAAAATGTTCTTTCACTTTCAAGAAGTTTGCATTTGAGTTGCCTTTATCCTTTAAGATATGAAGGGTTTTATCCTAAAATGTGTTGATATATTATTATATAGTTAAAAAAATGAAAACTCCAAATTTGCTAAGCATCATGTTTAATTAAATAACTTAACTATTCTCTTTCAAACTGCTTAGAATGATTAACTTTTTTTACAAGTACTTTTTTGAAATACTGTGATTAAAAACAAGTGAAGAAACTTATCTCAGGTAATAGAATGTAGACCTTAACAGCTTTAAAATGCATTTCTCTCAGTTATTTTAACATTCTGGTTTATGAATATATATGAGCTGGTTAAATATGAAAGACCCCTTTTATGAGTTAATTCATCAATTATCTTTTTAAAGTCTTCAAACAAGGGTATTTGAAGTAGGATACCTTAGTAGAATTGTATTCTCTGTTGCCTTGTTGACATTTTTGCAAGTAGCTGAAAATATAGCTTGTACAGATGATGTTATTGGGGAATTGGAACCTCTGAACTCTAGCCCTTGTTTTGTTGCTTAGACACAGATGTTCTTTTAACATGATGTAGTGAAACATCCACTGTATTAACTTTCATCTTTAGAAGAACGCTTCAAATATACTAACCCAGTTAAAATAAAAAGAGCCAAAAATGGCTCTTTTGACCACCAAAAATTATATTTTTATCACAATACTCATACAGAAAGAATTACTATTCATCATCAATGGACAACAAAAACAAATTGATTCATAGTGGTGGATAAACACCAATTCATAGCAAAAAGTCTTAATAATTGTCAATATACATTATCAGAAAAAACAAATAAAATATAAAAAAATGGCCACTTGACTTTTGCATTAGAATTCTTACAAATTGCAATATAAATAAAAAATTCCAATTTTATTGATTCAAACAAGGAGGGACCTCAATGAAACAAACCAAAATCAAGCAAAGATCTCCACATTTTTGACCTTCTCTGCTGCCCACTTTTGTGTCTCTGTACTGTGTGTGTCTCTGCTTCTTTTAATGCTTCTTCTTGTTCTTTTGTATTTTTTCTTCTGTCTTCTTTCTTCATATGTTGCTCCAAAAAAGTATTTGTTTTTCATCTACTTCTCCATTGACAATGGAACATGGCATTCGGTGAACCTCCACAAAATGCCAGAGCTTCTGGGCAAATCCCCTCCCCCAATTCGTGAAATGTGGAGAGAAGCTCCACAAAAATGAGGTTTTATTCAACATAGGGGTTTATTAAGCCAATTTTACAACATAATTAAGCATGTAAAACAAATAATAAAGTAATTTGTGACAGCGCTAAAGTTCCATAAAGTTCCTTGTTTTTTTCTTTCAAGTACCTAGGATTCTTGAGAAAAAAACGTTTTGGGAAGTATATCTTCTTATTTATTGATTTGTTTTGTGTTTTTTTCCCCCCACAACTTTATTTCTTTGAGTGCTGTCACTAATTACCTTTGTTATTTCACATTACTTTTGGGGTAACTGGAGTTTTACCCTCAGTGATTTAGCAGCACTTATTACGTTTGTTCAGCCCTTCACCTAAAGTCACTTATATGTAATAATATGGTCCCATCAACTCAGAGGGGTATTATTCTTCTTTCCTGCAGACATTAAATAATCAAATGTTTTATCCATCTACTACTTATAGAAGGGAGAGATTATTAAAGTGATTCATTTCACTTTAGCCACTTTCACTTTACACCTGATAATTACACATTCTTCGTATCACTTACATCCAGACAAACTTATTTAGAGTTCAATATTCAGTCCTGTCACCATATTCACCAAAAGGGACCACCTTTTGGTCAATATAACAAGAATATAAGATTATAACAGGCAGTGGGCTAAAATATTTGACTTGGAGCTGCCCAGAGGACTATTGTTTCCTGATCCCCTTGCCAGCTCTCCTGATAAATTAAATTGTATAGGAGAACTTCTAAGCATTTACCTCTTATTTGTGAGTTCTGGGTGTCTGATAGTTGCATCCATATTGTATAAGAAGTGTTCCTGAGTAATTGTTATTCCATCCTCTACTGTTTCATTCCTTAGGATGGTTATCACAGGATAGCCCATCTGAAGTGTCCACTGGTCCATCACCCGTTGTATATTCACAGATTTACCTTCATTCTTCAGGGCCTTAATATAAAACAATATAATAATACAACATATTATATATAATATGCAAAGCGATATACTACAGGTCTGAGCAATACATGCATTAAAAAATAATAAAGATATATATATATATATTACCTTGGAGAGTGTGTTCCACAAATCATTTCTTGCTGCATTCCCATACTTGTGAGTCGTTAAATAGTCCTAAAGGAGAAAACATAGGTTAAAAAGAATAAAAATGAGCTACATAACGTTAAGATAATATAATATCAAGAGCTATAGCATAATATCTTTAAAACATGACATCTATATTGAGAAATGTTAACATATAAGATTTGTATAGCAAAATAGAATGAAGTCCATACATTTTATTTGGTCAACAGAGAAGAAGATGTAAAGTTATGTAAACTTTCACATTCCATCTGAAGAAGAGACGTTTGAGGTCCTATAATAAGTATCTACATCTAAAGACTCCATTTTCTTTGGGGCAATAAGAGCAATATCCATTTTTATTATGGTAAACAAAAAAGTGCAGCTATTTCAATGATAAAATAATACAACTTTTTCTAAAGACTTTGTTTGCTCTATTGCATACCTCCCAACATTTCAAAATGTGAAAGAGGGACCCTTTTTTAAAAATAAAAAATCTTGCGGAACTCACCAATACAAGCAATTGCACTTTAAAATGTCGCGCTCGCATTGCCACTTAAAACATGCTTTATTTTTGTCAGCACAGTCATGCATATTAAAAATAACCAACACATTGAATTGAATTCCCATAAGGCTCACCCAGACATACTACTTCCATGATGCTGGCTGAGCGTCATGGGAAGTGCAGCAATAGTAAAGCTGCAGATGCTAGCTGTGAACTAAAATTCCTATGAAGCCCTGAAGTACTAGATATTGTCATTGGCCTACACCAGGACAATTTCTGAAGCATCTTGGACCCCTGGTCCCAGTCTGCCCAATATGCCTACAGACTTTACAATGCCATCACTGTGATGTTCACCACAGTTACTGCTAGAGATCCCACACTACTAACAACATTGGATAAAACACAGCTACACAAACTCTGTACAAAATGCTGCATTTCTATCTTACACTCTTCTGAAATTCAATTTCAAATAAATGTCACAAATGTGTAACTCATACAGAGACAAGTAATTCTTCATATTCAGAATATATGTAGATTTAGTACACTAAATCCAGCTATAGGTCACAAACTGACTCAGGTCTCACTGAATGTAATACAGTTGTGAAAACGCAGAATATTTTCAATGATTTTTATATTGATCGTACACTCAAATCATATCTTAATAACTTTAATAATAATTGGGCCCAGTCTAATGCTCACAGTGTTGACAGAACCCAAGGGATAGCTACCATAAACACTTAAGGTAACTGTGTACCCAGGGCAGCAGCCCTTTTGCTCAGCATTGAAAACAACCCTTTATAGTAGCCATGACAGTGATACTTCCAATAATAATTAATTCATAATTTTAATTTTACTAATTTGCCATTTGATACATTACAAAGTATATGAATTAAAAATCATTTCAACTAGCAAGAACCATCATTATTTGTTATATTCTTCTACTTTATGTCTGTACCATTAAGAACAAGCTATGAAACACAGAACATTGATTTACCCTGTTGCAATTGTAATAACTCTGTGCAATTTGGTCATCAACCTCAGGCTGCTTTGCAGAATAAACTGTCTCAAGAGAGGGAAAGCAGTGAAAAAACAATACAATCTTCATAGAACCAGTTTGTGCATCTGCAAAGGGCAAACCTACTGACTCTCACAGAAAAAAAATGTCCCCAAGTAGTATTAGATGTGGACTGCTAAGGCCCTAAAAAGAATCCAGTCTGTTTTCACATTATTCCTGAGGCTAGTTGAGGCATCAGTGGCACAAATACCTGTGATATTTAATTAAAGTATTTATAACACACTACAATTCACATTCTGGGATTTAATTTCACATTCTGAGCAATAATTTAACAATACTCTGGTGGGAAACCTATTTGAAAAGAGGAAAACAATAGATATTAGGCTTGTGCATATGGACCAAAAATGATTCGCACATTTCTTTTTGTTGTCCACTCAGAAACAAAATTTGTTGTCACTCCCCCTTGCTCACACTTTCTCATGCTCATTCACACTTTCTCATACTCTCATTCACTCTCTCACTCTCAGTATTAGCGTCATTAATCAAGCCTCCCAGAGTGCTTCTTCGAAAGGGCGGAGCCCTTACCCACACCCTCTTCCTGGATTGGACGATTGGGGAGAGGCTGTTCCTGTGGTATGCACAGTGGCTCTGCCCCTTTTGCAGATGTATTATTATTATTATTATTATTATTATTATTTAACTGCTTATTTCACACTAAAATAAAATGATATTGGGCAGTATTTATATAATTTATGAAATGACCATCCATAACAATTAAATCAAAATCCTATTGTGTAATAAAGTTAGGCACAATAAAATCACAAAAAGAGACATTTTATCCGTACTTAACTTGCTGCGCAGCAAATGGCAATGAATTAAGGAATATAGTATCAAACAAATTTCACAACTTTAAAATGTCTTGTATTTTGCAGTTTTTGATAGTTCAAAATAATTGGTATCCAGGAGGCATATTTTTGACATGCAAATTGTTCAATACGATAAAAGATTTAGCTTTTGCCATCAAACTTAAAGAGGCAACATGCAACTACTCCCACTTAATCATAGGTTACATACGTGAAATGAGAACAGTTACTATGTTAAATGTCATTGGTGTCTTTAACATAATAACAATACACTTGTGTTTCCTCTTCTTTCCTTCTTCTTTGTATTTTGTAATGAACAGCATTTGAGGACAAATGGTTTAACCTCTCTTATTTACTGGAGCCATTGTTTAAAATGTTCAGGTTTTCAGGACTGGTTTACACAGATATAGAGATGAATTCAATAACATAAGTTAATCCATCACAAGCAACTGAATAACAATCCTACCAAAGATTGGAATGAAAAAAAACTAGGATATAAAGAGATACTGGCACTACAATTTTATTTATTTATTAAGTGTAGCTGAAACTTGGCATCCGTTCTGGTATACCCCTGCAAAGGCAGCAACCAATGTTCTTCTGTTCTCCCTTTCCAGTGTATTATGGAAGAGAGATCTATGTCTCTGTTGGCAAAGATCACTCTACCAACTACAAATTGGTTCAATGGACTGCACAGTTGACAATTTTCCAGGTCTGGTAAAATGGTTAAACCACAACTGAGCCTCCACCCACAGCCTCTACCCAAAATAAAAAGAATGGTGCAGAGAGTCTATGATGTCCCCGCCAGACAAATACACAAACCAACAATGGAAGGATCGCTTGCTCGCAGGTAATAGGTGCAGTTTTCAGACTAAATATTGCTGCTCCATACCATCTTTCCATAAAGGTAAGGTGGCAGGAATAATGAGAAGGAAGTTATCACCCTTTATAGCAAATCTAGATAGAGTTTAAAAAAAAAACATTTTAATGATTTAGTCCTGTTTGTTGAACATTACTTTTCAGGTCATTATAGAAGCCCATATTTTTTTGCCCTTTGCTTACTCTATCCAGTGTCTCTATCCAGAGTTTGCACTGTTTCACTAGTAAACATTATTCAACTGAAACTGAATTTTCCACTAAAATGTTTTTTTTCCATTTTTAAGTTTCTACACTGTATTTTAAGGAAATGCATTTTGGGTTACATTATAAACCTGCATGAAGAACTCCTTATAACAAGCCCTTATTCTATAACTAAGAGTTGCATTAAAACCAAAAGTTGTTACAATTTTAAACAAATTAATTCCTAATTGTTTAAGTTACACCCATGAGTGTGGTCTCTTATGGACCATAAAACTGAAATATTAGTGTGAAAGACTTACAAGAACAAAGTAGGAAAAAGAAGTAGGATTTACACTATGCTACATCTGCTCCCAGTGTGCACATCTGCACTCTTGAAGCATCCTTTGTTCTAAATGATAGATATACAGAAATTACTTTAGGATACAACAAAATTGCTTCTGATGTGGCAACCCTAATAAAATATAGCCTACTTACTGTCTCTTTTCTGTATCATGAAAAAAACAGCATTGCCATCAGAGTCACAGTTAGTTGTAATACAAAATGTCAATCTCCATGAAAAAATTAAGGACATAAATGCCACTTACAAGATTTAAATTGTCACAAGGGACATAGAGAAAGAAGAGCAGCTGCAGTACAGAGATCAACAAAACACATTGGCTTCCTTAAATCCTTTTAAAGTAAAGAAAAATATATTTATAATTATATATATAAAAATATATTAAGAATCTAGTGTATAACTGAAATGTGGATAAATGTTCCCAAATACTTACAATTCTTCAAGGTGTTATAATGGTTCCCAGAGATTTGGTAGCTATATGTCCACCAATATGTGAGATGATTCACACTCATGATTCAGAGCAATAAATGCAAATTTCACTGGGGAAGTTCAGATAGCTACTGTAATTTACATTCAATATTGTATCTATGTTTGTGGAACAGAGAAGTAATTTGGGGAAAAATATTGCAATTAGTTTAGTTACTAAGCTGTATCTTGAACAAAAAATGTTTGGGCTCCAGGTATTATTACTAGAAAAAAACACTACCATCAAAAATATCTGACCTTTGGATACACTATGACAAGCATGTGTGACCATCAGAGGGCAAGGATTAGTAAGCCTCTGAAGTTTTTATAGAGCATAGGAGGAAAAAAGGCATCAAATTTGTATTTGACATCACTCTGTTCAGGACGTGCAACCGCTGCTTATTTTTAAATCCAAGCTTATATGTAAATATATCATGTTACATTCTCTACAAATGCCACTTTCTCATCCTTGTAGAGAATACTGCTTCAATAACATGTAGAAAGAAAGCATTGTTCTTTGAAATTCAGTACACATTGGTGAGGTGTTTCAATGTAACGCATCACTACCTTAACATGAAAATCACTTCAAGCTACTTGGTCGGCACGTTAAAAGGATGCTGCTCAAACAAAATCTTACCAAGCAGAAGAGGCCTTGATGTTCTTCCTGATTTTTTTTACGATATAAGCCATGTGATGCAATGAAATAATGTTGGGAGGAAAATACTATGATTTCTGGATTTTTCTGATGATCTTAATATGCTATAATACATAATTACATATTAAAATATTTTATTACTTTACATAATTGAAAATGTGACTGATGCAGACAAATATGTTCACCAGTGGTGATTGTATTTGACAGCTTTTGTTTTAAAAAGTGCACATGTATATTTTAAAACATGGACTTCCAAGAGGGGGACATAGACTAGACCAAAAGGTTTAAGGTTTGATGCTAGAAATGCTTAGCTGCCATTTTCTCTGTTCACCAGAAATATAAAAAAATATATTTCCTTTCGTCTTATCTCTTATCTTGTCCCTAAGGCAAAATGTACCCTACTTTAACTTAGATATTGAGAGAACCAAATTGAGTGAATTTATACTATGTTTCATCAACATGGAAACACCCCCAAAACAAAATAGCATAAGGTTCAATGACAATGGTTGGACATTTCTTATTTCCACATATTTTATTTAAAACTTTGTAGCTATGTCTTTTGATCACTATTTACTTTTGTTTTCTTTGTTCTTCAGGTCATATTTTATTTAAGCTTCCAATACTGCGGCATCTACTGACATCTACTGTGAGGAAAAGTGAGGAATAAGCACATTCCTAAGCCTCTTCCCATCCTTACTTATCCAGTCACCCATTTTTAGAAACTTAGTTTTTTGGTTTTGCAAAATAGCATACAGTTTCCTGGAGTAACAAGAGACCTCTATTATATAATCTACTGATAAAAGGTACCGTAAGGGAAAGGGTGTATGATCCATAACCTACAGAATACGTATACATTAACAAGGAAATGTAGGCTTCCCAATTAAATGTAAACAAATATCTATCACAATCATACATATATTCTTAAATATTAAACATTCCAATGAACATTTACATTTTGGTACATTTGTAAAAAAAAAAATGCAAAATACACAAAAAATATGCCATCATGCTTTATACAGAAAAGGCAGTTGTAAAATAGAAAACTTCTGCATTTCAGTTTCTCCCGTGGATCAATTTAAGGCGTAAAGACAGAATAATATTCCACATGTACTTATTTATTACATATTTTCTTTGCTTAATTTATCACTCACATATTGGACTGACCTCCTGATATTCCCAATAGCCAACATTCTACCTAATAGGCAAGATACTTCCACAGTGGTAACATGGTTGCATTGCTATTCTTAATAAATGTTGTTCTTTAATATACTGGTACTTTGCTAAAATACAACAATGTCTGTTTTTGTTTTGTATTTTTAGATATAATGAAATTAATCTGTATGTATTGTCATATGGTACAGACAAGTGTTGTTTTTGCCAAAGTTTAATAAGACTAGCTTACCTGTCTGCATGAGAGTGATAGTAAATAATTTCTTTTTTTTTTGTCCAGTGAGACTATAAATAAGATATGCAATAAAGAATAACTTGCAGTGACCCCAGAAGCAGCTGTCATATTGAAACACATGTTGGGTACAATGGCTGGTGTGTAGTGTGGAGAATCAATCAAACTACCCAGTGCACAGTGGTATTCATCATACTGACTGATGTCATCTGAACTTAAAACATGAAAATCTGGAACATCTCCTACTGTTAAATACTAAGAGAAGAAAGGGAAAAAGACACACTATTGTTAATAAAAATAACCTACCTACAGAGTAAAACCTTGAAACATATATAATTAATTCCCAACAGTTCTGCTGCTAAATAAAGTACATGCTTGTTGATAATATCTCAACAAAATAAAAAAAAAATCTTTATTATATATATATATATGTATATATATACACATACACTATAATACATACATATGTCTATATAAAAATACAAAACAATAACACTTGCAGAATATCAATGCAGCCGTGTTACCACTGTGGAAGTATTTTGACAATTAGGTAGAGCGTTGGTTACTGGGAATAACAGGAGGTCAGTCCAATATCTGAGTGATAAAATAAAAACAAACAAACAATGTAATAAATAAGTACCTGCGAGAGGGGATTTATGAAGCATATTAGAGAACTATGGATCCACAGAAGACCTACAGCTACACTAACTGAGAAACAGCTCTTGTTTCGTGGGGATATATATATATATATATATATATATATATATATATAATATATTTGAAATAATTGAAATTGCTAGTCTTGCACTCTGAGTGGTCCATTTCCAGTTCAGCACCTGATTTCACACAAGGACAAGTGTCATCTGTTTCCTTCCCTGTCTTTGCCATGCCTGTCCTCATGATAGATTATCGAATTTCATTTGTAGTTCTTAGTTGCATTTTTGTGTCTCTACAGTTTTGAGAGTGGTGGTGAGAGAATCAAGTAGTGACACATATAGCAGCCTCACATATAGTGAGAAATATATGTATCAAATCAAAGCATGCCCTAAGAAAATCAAAAGCATGCCCTAAGTGATCAGGGGGAGGAAGGGTGAGATGAAGAAAATAAATAATTAAAATAATGTAGATAAGGACAGTATACGTGAGTTGAGGAGGAGAGAGAGAAGAAGGGGAGGGAATAGATAAAAGGGACGGAAGAAGAAATAGAAAAAGAGGGATGATAAATAGAAAGAGAGGAGAAGGAGAATGTGAACCGGGAGAAAGAGATATAACAGGGTGAGAGAGTGTATGAACAAGGGAGAGAAAAGGAGAGACAACAGGAAAAACTAAGAAAGAGATTTGTGTAAAAAGAAGGGGGAAGACACGAGAGGAAGTAGATTTTGGCCATGTAATTTCAATGGAAGGCACATGCACTAATGACTTATAATGCACAAAAGTACCCCTTCTTGTCTTGAAAAAGAACTGTGGTTGGTATAGCGTCTACTGGCATAGAAAAAAAGTTATATCAAACTGTTGCGAAAAAAATCTTCCTGCCCATGGTTAATTATCTGAAAATTTGCTTACTGAAGGGTAACAATACAGATGTAAAAATAACAAATAATATTACAAAAAGTCCCCTTCACGTAAACAGAAGTGCCTTTACCCTTAATCTTTTTTAGACCATCCATTTTTTGTAGCAGACACAGATTTATCATAATGCAGGTAAGAAATGTTTTAGTACTACTGTGGTTCAAAATGAACCTTAATGCTAGGTCATGTTTCCAAAAATGCACACGCGCCCAATGCGCTTTCTTGCAAGATTCCACGTTGAAACTGATCCAGAGAGATTTCTAGTTATCAGGAGTCCCTATGAACTGCAGACTTCATGGCTACAGTTCAGAAAGGCAGTAACTCTTGTTAAATTTGATCTCTGAAGTACACTGATCCCTTATATAAGAAAATTTAGAGAACATAGATTTTGTCAAAATGCAAAGCTTTTTCTTACTACTAGACTTGCGCATTCGTTTTTCGTACAAACTTTTTGCGTTTTATGCATGTATAATCAATGAACGGTATACTCTGTTCTAAGCAGGCTGTGGAAGTAATTACCTTAAGAGCCTTCTAAGCAACAGGCTGCCATAAGACACAGTAATAAGTGATTAAGTACAAAGGATGATAATTTATCCTAAAGAGGAGGCTTTTATGATACATCAGTGTTTAATACGATTATCCTAAAGGCCTTTTTAATTAGTATCAAATTCTTTTAAAAAATAATAATAAAAAATAAAATAAAAAAAGATCAAAAAAGATCCCATCAAGTACATCACTGTATCAAAAGAATGGATTTATGTTCATATCTGCTATACACAATTACATTTTCTGGAACAAGTTTTACATAGTGAATTGTTTCACTCCACAGTATAATAAGCATACATGTTAACAGACATATACCAGCGGAGAATTCTAACACTATGGCCAATTATGGACTTGTGCATTCCGATCTGTACACATTTCAATTTTAATAATAATTTAATAATTTTAATACTTTGACAATTTTGTAAATTTGTAGGAATGTCGGAAAACGAGGAGAGACCCCAACAAACAAACAAAAGGAAAGCAAAGAGTTCAGAATTTCACTCTTACTCACACTTTCACTCACACTCTCTCATGCTCACTCTCAATGTCTCCCTACCTTCTCCGCTACTTTTCTTGACCCTTTTTGTTCTGTCTTCTTTCTCCCTCTGTTTCTCCATGAACTTGGCCTCCTGGTGAGCTTCCGCAAAAGGGCAGTGAACTTCCGCAAAACTTGGAACAGTGGACATCATTCCCAGGAGTGGCTGGCAACCAAAATTCCTCCAAGAGGGCATCTACAACTCATTCAGGAGGCTAGACAGTCCAATCAGTGTTCATGATTCCAAATTCACACACTTTCAAGAGGAGAATGTGCCTGCGGCAACTACACCACTTGTGTGAGTTCAGCCTGGTAGATAAAAGGTTCACATTCAGCGTACCCACAGTTGTAACAACGGGATAGTCACTCCAACACAGTATACAGTGTGCCCAACGTGTGTTTTGCTGACCTGCATGTTCGCTTATTCAAGGGCAAAATGCCTCACTGAAGCTGACGTGCAGATACACACATTGGTCTCACACAAGTGGTGTAAGTGCAGCATAGATGTTTTCCCCCTCGGAAAGGCCTTCTCCTTTGTTTTAGTTTGCTTTGTTGGGACCCCCTTACAAAAAATTGGTGCAGTTTTTCATAAGGGCCCTCCTTGTTTTCAGACATTCATAAAATAAAATCTATCACCAAGGACACTATGAGTATAAATACTTACAGAAGGTGCTTCAACTACTTGACCCATGCACTTCATATTATCATTTAGGCACTGTGTATTAACCATTCAACACATAAAAAAGACACGGAGGCAAATTGGATTTAGAATTATCCACAGCATTTAATTAAGGAATGCCACAACATTGTTTACTACACCAAATTTTACAGTACTATAGAAATTTACGCATTCCGAATTTATCATAACTTAATCGTCCTATTGACGATCACCAGCCCTGCCAAATACCACTGGTTAATAAAACTCAGGACACGATGTGTCAGGGCAATAAACTCCTGGAATGTAGAAAACCGTATGGGCATCACTCTAACATCTATCATCTAGCCTACAACAGGAATGTATGCCCATATCATGCCCTTATGGCAACCAACTAGATCAAGGTCTAAAAAACATCTGTATCACTCTGCAAGATCCCAACATCCAATGCATCATTCCTCCGTTGAACACCTAGTCTTGGGGAGGGCGGGAATCTTCTCTTCTCTGTATATCAGTTGAAATAATAAATATGGTTATGTTCACATACATTTATACAGTATATTTTCTCGCCAAAATAAATCCCACCCAGCTGATAACTGAGTAGCTGACCGATGTTTGACCCCAATCCTCCTCCAGTTCCTTCCTTTCTTGAAAACCCTTTCTTGCATTGATGTCATTAGTCAGAGAGTCATGCATGATTGAGGCCACAAGGCTGTATGATAAAGAGTCAGTGTGTTTGAGTTAAGATAAGAGCTAAAACAAAAAAAGACACATCTTATTTTAATAGGGCGTGGCTACTTAATCACGTTTAGTAATGTCCCATAATGCAGGGGGATGTATTAAATCGGTAGTTGTTAACATGTAAAAAATAAATAAATACCCGTCCAGGAAAAAAAAATTGCAGATGTAACCGACCCTAGCTAGAATACATTCACTTGACTAATAGAAAATATTATGTTAAATAAGATAATTTTACATATTTTAATGAGATACTAGTAATAGAGAACTTGGATACTTAATTTGGAACCTGTATCTATTAGACTCTATAATGAATTGAAAAGGAGGGAAAGCAGTATAAAGAGATGGAGCTGATCTCTGAGATGTGATGGTTTAAGTGGATGTGAACATTGTGTTTTTTTGAGTTACCTGAAGGGTAGTTGTTTGTTAATGGTCGTGTCAGGTTATGCGTAGTCTGTATATTTTTCTTTGTGAGGGTAGTGTTTGGCAAGAGAATGTAACATGGAACGCAAATGTTTGTGGAAGCATTGTGAGCAGAGGGGCAAATGTAACAGGAGCCAGGGTGGAAGAAATGAAAGAGGCAGATTATATCAATTTGTTATCAGTTAAACTTCTTTAAGTAATGTATTCAGACAAACCTGGGATGTCACAAATTTCTTACTCTCCAAGAGCAATACAAATTTTAGTACTTTAAATAGCAATAGGGTGCTTTTTAAAATAGCGCTGGTATAGTGATATGCACTTTGTTTCAGAAAAGTTAATTGATGAATTGTTTGTTTTTTTCATTTCCTTTCAAATACCGCCATTTCAGTTGATAAGCTCAATTGCACAATGGAACTGATTGAACATAGTCAAATTAACCTTATTTGTATTAGATTAGCTACATTATTTAGCTAAAAACAGTTTACAAATATTGTTTTCTTTATCATACCCAATATAACTTAAATGGAATGCATTCTAGATGTCGCCTGTGGTGGTAATTATTTAACTAAATCACTCCCAAAACTTTTATTCTTTTAGTCATGTGTCTGAAGTTTTGTATTGATACGAGACTGGCAAATTTATTTATACGCAGAATGAAAAAATATGTACATTTTCATGAGATGCATGAAAATGCTCTAAGCAATGTTCCTGGTTTACCAAAATCTACATGAGTATCTGTCATCGACCTGAATATGTTATTAACTTTTATATCATAACAGAACGTGGTACAAAATTAACATATTTGCCGACTGCTTAAGGTATATCCTGTCTCCTATGTAATTATAAACATGTCATTAAAACCATATATATTCAGATAAGCTTGCCACCTCCTAATACCCTCAAGCAGAATCCTAATGAAACTATCTGCCATGCGCACCTGCAGGATCCACATAGAGTTCTCCTTCATATTACCCTACATATTACACTACAATCAACTTACTCAAGCAATCCTCTACTACTGTCTCACTCTCTCCTGAGAATTCTGGCTCCAATTGAGCCCAGCTTTCTAATCACAATGTGATTAGTAAAATAAATGTAAAAAAATAAAAATAGTTTAAAAAATTCAAAAAATTAAAAAGTAAAACTAATTTCCCACATGAACCTTCCAGTGCCATAAAATGTTTTAAAAAAAGGCCAAAAAAATAAAATATATTTCAAAAATTTTTATGAGCAAGTCATAAAATTAGCAATTTTTTTTCACATGGAAAGAGTTAAAATGATTTGATGGGGTAAATTGAATTGGCCGGGTTCAACATTGTCCCAATTGACACACGGGGAAGGATGACCACATAACTAATTACCAATTTGAAAAATGCACATGTCCCAAATATGTTTTTTTAGCCCCCAAACAACCTGACAAACCCAAGCATGTGGGATATCACTGTACTCATGCGATGTTGCTGAACAAATATTGGGGTGTTGTGTGACAGTAAATTCTTACTTACAACATGTGAGGGAAAAATACACACAAAAAATACTACTGCAAACTTTGACAAAGGCTGGTGGTAGAATTAGTGCATGGAAAGAGTTAAAATACCAGCATTTGAAATAGCCTGGGGTGTCTAGTTTTTAAAAATATATGGTTTTATTGGGCACACTGAATTGACCGGGCTCAAAGATGTACCAAATAGGGCATGGGCAGTAGATCACCAAATGTCAAAGCTCAACATTGAAAAATGTGCATGCCCCAAATGTGGCCTTTTTGCCCCAAAACAGCCAGACAAACCAATGTATGGGTGGTATCACTGTACTCAGGAGATACTACTGAACACATATAGGGGTGTTGTGTGACAGTGACATATACCATACATGAAGTAAAATGCATGTGGAAAAAATACAAAAGGGCAAAAAATGACTTCATAAAGTTTGACAAAGACTGGTGACACTTGTCACAAAGGGGAAAAAAATAAAATCAGCCATTGTCACAAAGGGGTTAAACAGCTAAGGTTCGCATCCTCCTTGCCCCTGTGTTGCAAGTGCAGTTTCCAGTGTTCCCTGTGCATGGCCTGGTTTCCCTCCTGGCTCCTGATTCCTGGATTTTTCCTGACATCTCTGATCTTAATACTTCTGAACCGAGCATGTCTGATAGATATCACAGAATATAGCTTTCCTCACATTAAGTTAAAGCAATCATGTATCAAAAGGTTGAGTATATTGCTTATACTTGTACTGCACTGTTAGTAGTAATTAGTTATTTGGCTCAATTTATTTTTAGGCTTACAGGCTTTGGCATCAAAATTGTCACAAAAAATTGGGGATCTGTATCCAGTATTTAGTATCATAATAAATTCTGGTCTATTATCCATTATCTACAGAAAAATGAATAGAAAATGTTTTGAAGTATTCTTTTCATAATTGATCAGGAAAATGCCAAGAACTGGACAAGTTTTCTGAGGCACATTAACCTATTATCTATGAGCTACATTTGCCTAGGCTCCATCTCCTTAGTAGAAAACAATAAGATCTCCAGAATCAAAGACCAAAAGACCGGCCGCAGGATCCTACAAATCCGTGGAAGGAGACACTCACCAGGAGCACTTTTTTTTACACCTTTGAAATACATAGGAAGCAAATTCATATAATAATATTTTTGTTGGATTTTGAAGGTTTAGCCGGGATAAGTTTGTTGCACTTGCGCGTTATAGACTTTTTTTTATACAACGGTTAATTTTATTTCAATGAAATGTACTTTTTTCCCCATGTATAAAGCATGAAGAAAGGAAATATACGTAACAATGTTTTTGTAATGGATCATGAAGGTTTAACCCCCTCAGGACCGGGATTTTGATACTAAGGTGTCGCTAAAGGACTGGAGTCGTTTTTGTGTTTTTGCTATGTCTTTCTTCAACTGTAATTTCTCTCTTATCAATTAGTGCACCCACACAAATCATATATTGATTTTTTCAGCACAAGTAGGGCTTTCATTTAAAACCATATTAAGCTGGGTAGTACATTGTTGTGTTTAAAATAAACTGGAAAAAGTGGGGGGGAAATGAAAAAAAATTTTTTTACAGTTTTGTATACATACAAATTGTACACACATTGAACCAATGAGAAACAATTATCCAAAATATATTCATTAACTTGCCCTGATTTGGAAACCACCCAATATGGCCAGGATTTTCATCTATTTTGACCAGTATAGGGCAAATATTGCAAGGCATGCATCACGTTTTTAAAATGTCATTTTTTTCAAATTTGGCATGGTAGGCTAATAACTGCAATAGTTGTCACAGATACTGATTATCCTCCCAAATTATATGTTTATGAATAGTAGGTAAGCCAAGGTGTACAACTAGGGTAATTTTGACACTTTTCAAACAGGGATTTTATCGCCAATTGCTCCCAAATTTTGAGGTATTTTTATCGTCCCGGTCCGGAAGGGGTTAATGAGAATAATTTTGTAGTAATTATACTTAATAGACTTTATTTATGTAATGATCAAGTCTATTGATTTAAATCAAATGTATTATTTCATTTTTTATTTTCTCAACTATAAACTTTTGCGCATAAAAAGAAATCCAGCCCAGACGGGGTTAATGTTGTAAATGTCTATTTTAACTGGAAATGGATGATTTTTAATGGAATATCATCATAGGTGTATAGAGACCCTTTATCACTCCCATCACTCCTGTGTTCCAGTGGCACGTTGTGTTCGTTTAAAAGACTAATTGATCATCAGAAAACACTTTTGCAATTATGTTACAGCTAGAAATGTCCTTGATTTCCATGAAAACAGCTGAGTGGCCCCAAACCTTTGAACAGTAGTATATATAAAGATAATGTACAATAAGAAGTAATTTATGTGATGTGATTTACAAAGGTTTCAAGGGGGAAAACGTGGCATTTTATAGATCTTTGACATTTCTCTTACTTTTTTTATTTTTCTTGTACAATGAGCAGTTAGTGAATATGTTGCAATGAGAGGCAATTTCTTTGATGTGATCTATGAATTTCTAAAGGAAAAGCATGCTGCACTTTATAAATCTTGATGTTTAGGTGGTTCAAGAAAGTGAAATGTGATTATGTTGCACTTATCATCATAGATTTAAGTCATGTAATGTATATTTCTATTATTCATAATTAAATGTTTCATTCCTCCCCATAAATAATTGCACAACTATAAAATACATAGGAAGGAAATTCACATAATAATACTTTTGATATGGATTACAAAGATATAATGGAGACTAGTTTGCTGCACTTGCACTTTATAGATTTTATCTATGCGATACTTAACTTTATTGATCTTAATCAAATGTATTTTCTTCTTCTATTATGATTACTTTTTTGACCTCTCCCAAACAACAAAGTAAAACTCATTTCTTGGTACTTAAAGCTTTTAGCTACATGATTCGATGTGTCTAATTTGACATCTAGATAGGTTGATCGGTTATTTTTATATGTTTTTGTTTAATGTATGCAATTGACTCATCAACTTTACACTCTGTAATGGAATGAGCGAGAGCTGGGAAAGGGATATTTGGATTTAGATAGATGCCTCTTATATGTGTGAACTCACAGAACACATAGATATTGCCTTCATTTAAGAAACTCATTGGAAGCATTACATACATTATGGAGATATTGCAAATTCCCCTACATAGGGAGTTCTGGTGTTGCATTGATAATTTCAGGGGTGTGGGTAGTAGGTTTTTGATTGATTTGTAAAGGTAATGATACTATATACACTTTGGTAAACGTCTATGCTCCATTGAAGCAAACTGTGTCTCCTGCACACAAAGAATGGTAGCTTTCATTTTGGTAGCTTCTTCAAATAACATTTGTCTTTGTAAGGTGAGTTAAGACTTTTAGCATTAAGTGACATAATCTTCAGAGCACCTGTTACCAAGGTGTGTTTGCTTATGAGTGAAAGATTCGGATGGCTGAAGCATTACAGAGAGATCTGGCTTGTGGGCAGATTGGATCCAGCTAGAAGGACAGGATCTCCCATCATGTATCCCATTGCATGGAGGTTTGGAGTGGGACAAAGTAAAAGGAGGATGGAAAGAGCAGGCAAGAGGCCTAGAAAATACAGAAGAAAAGATAACAGTGATATCCATAAGAGAGTGGAAAGTTATCCACAGTGTCTGACGCACAAGCAGAAGCATATCAAATAACAAGCATATTCTTGACACATAACCATACCTGGGAACTTCTGGGCTCCAGCTACTCGGAGCCTTCCCTTGCGGGATGCGGCCAGGACTGCACACTGACGTCGGTCCCGTTGACGTTAATGGGAGTTCCCGCTGTCGTCGGGGGCAGGGAGCAGGGCGTGTCAAGAAGCAGTGCTCACCCAGCAATCTCAGGGTCAAACTCGGAGAGTTCCCAGGTATGCTCATAACCATATGCGATGGGGGAGGTTTTAAGCATGAGGAGACTCTCATTAGGTATAATAACCTCACCCGAGGAGGTAAAGAGGAAACAGTAATCTTGTCAGGTCACCCTGAATATAATTACAAAAAGTTATAAAACTAAAATTACATGTCCAAGGCCGGTCCAAGACATAATGCCGCCTGGGGCAAAGTTTAAGATAACGCCCCCCCCCTTGTCGCTGCCTATGCCAGGGGTCATTATCTACCCTCCCCCTCCCTATTATCTACCCTACCCCCCCCCCTTTGTACGTTACTTACCTTACAGCAGTCCTGCGGCGAGTCTCCCTGCTCTGCCACTGTGCGCGCTGCTTTACTGCTGAGTGCCGGAAATGATGTCATCTTCCGGCGCTCAGCATTACAAGCCGGCACCGAGACCGAGCTAGGGGGCTCGCACAGGAGAGAGAGGGGCACCGAGCGGGTACTGACAACTTGGTAAGCGAAAACCACTCGGCGCCCCACTCTCTCTTCCGCTTAAAAAAAAAAAGGCGCTTGGGGCGGCAAGGTGCCGCCTCTTCAAAAGTGCTGCCTGGAGCAATTGCCCCACTCTGCTCCATGGTAGGGGCGGCCCTGTACATGCCCCTCAAAGTGTTTATTTGTTTGCTTTTATTTCCCTCCCTTTCTCTTCACACTATGGGTCAAGCAACATGTCTAATTAAGCATGAAATATTGAGCTCTCAGTAACATCGATTGATCTTTCCCAACTCAAGTTTGGTGCAATTTTGGGTGTATCACAAGGAAGAAGTACACTGTATAAACATACATGAACATATTACAAAATAGTCTACGGATGGTATCTTCCTTTTCTGAATAAACAGAACAAACTCCTACCTATTAATGTAATGCTTGCAAGCATTGTCCTTGGCAAGATTTTGGAAGAAACACGATATTGCTTCTTGTAAAAGTGAATGTACACTGCGCCTAATGTCTAGATTAGCCGCAGTTCCCTCCGGTGTCTCAACCAGCAAAAAAGCAATAAACCTAAACAAGTGAGTTGTGTGCTTATTACACCAATGTGCAAAAAAGATTAAAACGTGGCCCCTTCATTCTCATAACGTAGGATCCATACACATGAAACTAAATATACATATATATATATAGTGCAATATGTTTAAATCAAATAAAGTGCTACAATGATTTGAGATAATGTTCACTCACTCACTGCTCATAGAATGTGCTTGTGGAGACCCTTACTTACTTACAGCCACCTTAAGCGCATTCTATGAGCTCATTTATTTATGCATATGGATCCTATTTTATGAGAATGAAGGGGCCAAGATATTCCCTCTTGAAATAAAAACTCATTCTGAAAAGTATTTTTAATAACAATTCAGCTGACTCAACATTATATCGACACCAAAAGAATCAAACCTTAAATCGTTATTTACATTTTTCCTCATGAGTAATAATCTATGTGGTAATATATAT